>JAEMBS010000518.1:0-25000 GCA_018467065.1 Ephestia elutella
ACCTCAAACGGCAAAAACAGAACCCTTAAAATAACTTTGTTGTCCGTCTGTCTGTGAAGCTTTTTTTTCTCAGGAACGCGGTATCAAGTTGAAATTAATACCTACCGAATACTGGGATCCACGGTCTCTTTCAGAATAGGTAGCTTAGCTTTCATTAAAAAATATTCAAAATTATGCTTACTTCAACACGTTCAGGAGATTATTACCGTAAATGTAGCGAATTTGCGATGAAATCGCATAATATGCGAAAATTCGCTAAAATTATGAACTTGGCAAAAAAACAAGGTCTAACAGTACTTGTACAACAATAAATCTGAAAATTGTAAACAGTCTAAAAAGTGTACAAACTTATTTTTGCGCTCGATGCAGTATGAAATCTAGGGATCGAACTAAAAAGTTAAGTTTGTTTTAGAAACAAGTTGGTCTTTTAGTTAGAGCAATAATAAAATAAATAATCATTTATTGCAGGCACAATTGTCAAATACAACAAGACCCATATCACAAAAGTATATCTAAAAAATAATCACTTAAATAAATAATGAAATCAATATAAATTAGTGTAATGACTACCTATTTAGTATTTCCGTCGCGGTGCACGGAAAGCCAATATTTTAAAATAGGGCTGTTCAGATACTCGGACAGTGTTCGGAGTATCTCGTTGTCCGAGTTTCGGATACGAGTCCAGAACGCTGCGACTCGCGATCTAATTATTGCGAAATAGTCAGGAACCCCAGGCAACCTCATCAGTATACTGCTGACCCTGATGGCACTACGCGTTTGCTTAGTGCAGTTAACCTTAGCAAAGTTGACTCGTATATCGCATTGGCAGTATGCTCTAATAGAGAGTCAACTTCACCCGGTCTGAGCACCGCACGGCCAGGGCCCTGCGCTCGCGAGATCCTCCGACACGATGTGACCCAAGTATCTGAACCGCCCTACTCTCTCCACTGAGGCGCCATTTAGAAACACTGGCGGTACCCTACCTTCTTTGCCACGTTATATTTGAGACCATGTCTCAAAGCATACCGTTCACAAATCCCCAATAGCATTCTAAGACCACTGATAGAGGGACTGAGGAGCACCATATCATCAGCGTAACTGATATTGTTTACACATAAAGAGCCAATATGACATCTCAGCTCCTCAATCAAGTGGTTAACGTACAGATTGGAGAGGTCAGCCCTCCCTGACACCGCACTCTAACCTATAATCGTTAGAAGCCCCATCTCACGTAGTTAGTTTGCTTTTCGTACCAGTATCTCAACAGGTTGACAGTCACTTTTGGTACATTACACTGGCCTAGCTTTTGCCATAGTAAATCATACTTCTATATGTTATTGTGAGTTCTCAAGTGACGCAATAAATTAGACTTACGACTAAACCGATATTGACACACTTCACATTGGAATGGTTTCTCTCCAGTGTGAGTTCTCAAGTGTTGTAATAAATGAGACTTTTGATTAAAACGATGATGACAAACATTACATTGGAATGGTTTCTCTCCGGTGTGAGTTCTCAAATGTCTTACTAAAACAGACTTTCCATTAAAACAACGATCACAAACATTACATTGGAATGGTTTCTCTCCAGTGTGAGTTCTCAAATGTTGTAATAAATTAGACTTTAGCTTAAAACGATGATGACAAACATTACATTGGAATGGTTTCTCTCCAGTGTGAGTTCTCAAATGTTGTAATAAATTAGACTTTTGATTAAAACGATGATGACAAACATTACATTGGAATGGTTTCTCTCCAGTGTGAGTTCTCAAATGTTGTAATAAATTAGACTTTAGCTTAAAACGATGATCACAAACATCACATTTGAATGGTTTCTGCCCAGTGTGATTTCTCAAATGTTTTATCAAATAAGACTTGTCATTAAAACAACGATCATAAACATTACATTGGAATGGTTTCTCTCCAGTGTGGGTTCTAATGTGAGTTAATAAATGAGACTTATTATTAAAACGATGATTACAAACATCACATTGGAATGGTTTCTCCCCAGTGTGAGTTGTCAAATGTTTTACCAAATTGGACTTTACATTAAAACGACGATCACAAACATCACATTGAAATGGTTTCTCTCCAGTGTGAGTTCTCGAATGTTGTAATAAACTAGACTTATGACTAAAACGACGATCACAAACATAACATTGAAATGGTTTCTCCCCAGTGTGAGTCCTATAATGCCTTATCATGGCAGAAGCACACTCAAACCGCCGCTGACAAACGTCGCACTGGTGTGGTCCCTGAGCAGTCCGAGTTGTTGACTCTCGCCGAGACTCGCGCTGTTTCCTGTTGGTCGTACTTCCGGCAGCTTGTTTCCGTTTGTCAGCTGCCGACGTCTGCGCTGAAGCGACACCTGAGAATGATAAGTTTTATCAGTAAATCTCATGTGTCAGTTTGCTCAGCTTCACTAAGCTATGAACAACCAGGATCCAGGAAATATCCGTGCTGCATTATTGTGCTGCACATGGGAGGAGACATACGTGATGCACAACTATATAGTGTCAGTAGCCAAGACTCAAGTATAGTTATCTACATTGCACATATAATCCCAAATAATCTAATAATAATATAATCGTCCAATAGAGTATTAAGTTAGTTGCCCAGATATAAATACACATCTGGGCATCATAATAGTGTATTTGACTGCTATTGAAAGGTTAGTATAAGGATTCCTATAGTGAAGGAGCTGAAATAAAAGAAAATCCTACCTTCCCCTCTCTCTCCCTGCTCTGTCGTGTCCATCTCTGTGTCGCGAGACTGTGACGGACTGACGGGGTCTTCTTCATCAGAGTCGCTTTCCGATTCACAAATGTCGGCCGCGTCTGCTGGCTGCGGGGACCTGCACACACGCTTCTCATGATGGATCCGCATGGGATGGATTCTGACAGGTCAAATTAAGAAAAAAAAATCGATGTAATAAAATCTCAATAGATGGCGTTTTGTGAAAGCCTAGTTGTAATAATGGCTGTACCTATATTGTGCGCTTTTTCTTGTCAACCAAAAGCAAAAAAAAAAAAAAACAAGGATACATACATACACATAACAATATTTTAGGTAAATAAAACTTACAAATAAGAAATCTCCTCGAACGCGCCGCGTCGAGGCAGTGTGCATGCACAGGATACTCGCCGCATTACCCCGCTGGACTTATTTATTTATTTTATTAAATAAAAGGTTTCTCTTGTTATTACAATAATAATATCGATTAAATGGTGAAGAAAAGGTAATGGAGGTGCACTAAATAATACACATGAAACTGGACTGCGAGGCTTATGCGCTGAGCAAAAAAGACGCCAGCTCTTGGGTCTCCAGTTGCCTCGATGAGACGCGTTGAGACTTGATTTTTTTTAAAATTTAGGCCCCAGGGACCCATGGTGCGAAGGGCAAAAAGTTGTAATAAAAAAAACCTGATAATTTCACAGTTGCACAAATCACAATGTTGATACTTTTTTAATATTGAATACTCGGATCCACGGTCTCTTTCAGCAAAATAATAATCAAAATTATACGTCAACAAAGTCAGGAGATATTACCGTAAATGTTACGATTTTTTGAATATTTTGCGATTTTAGACAGAAATCAAAACCTATGGGGTTCTTCCCGTTGACCTAAAATTATGAAATTTGGCATAAAGCAAGATCTAACAGTATTTATACAGGAACTAGCCGAACACCCGCGTGATTTCCCACGGGAACAGTGCTTTTTCCCGGGATGAGAGGTACCCTATGTCCTTCTCCGTACTTCCAGCTATGTGTATGCGAAATTTCAGGAAGATTGGTTCAGTAGATAAATCGTGAAGAGGTAACAAACAAACAAACTCACTTTCGCATTTATAATTTTAGTTAGGAAGTTAGGATAAATCTGAAAGTTTTAAATATGTTGTTGGAAGTCTAAAAAAAAGCGTTACAAACTTATTTTTGCGCTCGTTACAGTATGAATCCTAGGGATCGAACTGCAAAGTTAATTTTTTTTTTGAAACTAGTTGGTCTTTTAGTTAGAACTATAATGTGAAATGAATACGGAACCCTCGGTGCGCGAGCTTGACTCGCACTTAGCCGGTATTTTCTATAAGGTTTTATTTAAAAAAGCGCCTTTTACTAAGCGCCATCTATGAAGTCACCTGGAACTATTTTTTATTTGGGTCTCGGAATATTCCCCATACCGTGCATTTTTGCTTTCTGTATGGAATCGCCTTTTAAGAAGCGCCATCTATAAAGTCATCTGGGACTATTTATTTTTATTTTGTATGGAAATGCATTGAAGAGGGTCTCTAGCTTCAAATACTTGGGGTATATTGTTAATTCAGCACTAACTGACAATGATGATGTTAAGAGGGAGCGCAGGGCTTTGGCGGTCAGGGGAAATATGGTGGCACATTGTTTTAACCGGTGTACCACTCGGTTAAAATAACCATTTTCAAAGCCTTCTGCCAAAGCTTCTACACCAGCAGTCTGTAGGTACATTACAACCGTGGGACCATTAAAACTCTGCGCATCCAGTACAATAACATCTTTAAGATGCTGCTGAGGTTGCCACGTAGATGCAGTGCATCCGGCATGTTTGCAGAAGCACGTACAGATGACTTTTATGCAATAATGCGAAAAATGGCTGCCTCTTTGTTGCAACGTGTGCGGAACAGCAACAACTCACTCGGGACGTGAGGATATCATCCTTACGATGCCCTACACTGAGGGACTGCATGTTGATGGCCATAGGGGTCGCATTTAATTATTTCAGTGATTTAATTATAATCTAATATTAATAATTGTTATAAAAGTAATTGTATTTAATTGTCTATGGAATTATTTCTTTTTTTTTGTTTTTTTTCTGTGGTTTTTATCTGCGATCAGCGAAGTACAGCGCTTTGAGCAGATGTATTGTAGGGCAGTCAATTTGTCGGGTGTGTTCTCCAGCGAGGACCTCTACCCATTTATTTATTTCTTTCCTTTCTTTTTAAGGATTTATTATGTCCTTCCTCTTTAGCCTCTTTCTGTAGGCAGGTGTTATTAGCTTGGCAGCCAGTTCATTAGGGTGGACCTCAAGTCTTCCCCGATATTTTCTTGAAGCCACAAGTATCTCCTCCTTTACTGTGTTCATTTGTAGGTGGCTGTGTATTTCGTCGTTAGTAACAAACCATGGTACACAGGAGATTGATCTGAGTATTACATTCTGCATTCTTTGCAAGATCGAGATGTTGGAGTTACTGCAGCTTCCCCACAGCTGTAACCCGTATGTCCAAATCGGCTTGAGGATAATTTTGTAGATCAATAGCTTA
Organism: Ephestia elutella; assembly: GCA_018467065.1. Classification (NCBI taxonomy): domain Eukaryota; kingdom Metazoa; phylum Arthropoda; class Insecta; order Lepidoptera; family Pyralidae; genus Ephestia; species Ephestia elutella. Next base: position 5,290 of record JAEMBS010000518.1, read on the forward strand.
TTGTCAGTAGACAATATGCTGTTGCGTCCGATTAGCCACTGCAGGTTTTTAAATCGGTAGTTGAGTTCCTCTCTTTTACTTTTGACATGGTTCTTCCAAATGAGGCGCCGGTCGAGATGGAGTCCTAGGTATTTGACATAATCTTTGTGGGGTAGGGTCGTCTAGTTGTACTGGCGGACAGTCACCTTTACGCAGAGTGAATGTAATGTGTACTGACTTGGTTGCGCTAGCCTTTATTCTCCACCGTTTCAGCCACTTTGACACTTCGTGGAGTTGTTGTTGGAGCATGTTGGAAGCCACTACAGGGTCTGCGTTGCTAGCCAATATTGCGGTGTCATCAGCGTACGTGGCTGTAGTAACGTCATTCCGCACTGGTAGGTCTGCTGTGTAGAGGGTATAGAGAACTGGCCCTAGAACCGATCCCTGAGGAACTCCAGCTTTGACTTCGTGCAACTTGGATGTTGTGTCGCCTACTTTGACTTGGAACAATCGTTCTTTAAGGTAAGATTTGAGTAATTCCAGGTAGCTATGGGGTAAATACTTCCTTATTTTATAGATCAATCCTTTATGCCACACTCGGTCAAATGCTTGTTGTATGTCCAGGAATGCTGAAGAACAGTATTCTTTTTCTTCTAGGCTGTGTCTTATTCTGTCACAAACCCGGTGAACTTGTTCGACTGTGGAGTGATCAGATCTAAACCCGAACTGATGCGATGGTATAATATTTTCCTTTTCAAGGATCGGTTTGAGTCTGTGGAGCAGAAGTTTCTCAAAGACCTTTGACAGTATTGGGATGAGACTTATGGGCCGATAAGAAGATACATCATTTAGTGGTTTGCCCGCTTTATGTATCATAAGAATTTGTGATACTTTCCATAGGTGTGGAAAGTGCTGGATTCTGAGAATTCCGTTAAATAAAGAGGTCAAAAATACTACGGCTTTTTTGGGCAACTGTTTTAAAATTTCCTTTGTAATGAGGTCAAATCCAGGTGCCTTTTTATCTTTAAGATTTTTTATGGTGCACCATACTTCTTTGTGTGTAACTGGGCGCGGTGGAAGACACATCTGACTATCCTGTGAGAGAAAATTATCCACCTCACGTTCAGCCTCACAATCGACCATTGGATTAGGACAGAATACTTTTGACAGATGTTCAGCAAATGTGTCCGCTTTTTCTTGTGGTGTTCTAGCCCAGCCTTGTTCTTTCCTGATAGGGGTACTGCAGGCTGAGGTCTGTTATAGTTTTTGGTAAACTTCCACAGGGAATAGTTGGTATACGCAGTCGGAGTCAGGGATTCCAACCGCGCCGCCAGTGTATTATTGTGCCATTCATTCAGCATTTCCTTTAATTGCCTGCTCGCTCTGTGGAAATTGCGTTTGTCTTCATTCAGTCTAGTCATGTGCCAAACTCTACGCAGCCTTCGTTTCTCCAGAACTGACTTTCTGATTGTCATAGGGTAGTCAGTACATTTTACGGACTTTGTCTTCCAGGGCGTATTTAACCAGCATGACTGTTGAATCAGTCTTGTTATGTGTTCCGTAGCTTCGTCTATATCTTCCGGTGTCTTCAAGGCCATTTTCATATTGATGTTATCTGAAATGTAGTCCTTAAACGATTCCCAGTCAGTGAATTTATTGTATAGAGTCGTGGGGTCGTTATTTTCTATTGGCCCTGGGCTTACAGTCAGTAGAACTGGTGTGTGATCAGATGAGCTGTCATAACAAGGTTCAACTTTGAAATATTCCCTTGTAAGCCCTCTTACAATAAAATAATCGATGAGATCAGGAAGTCTGTTAGCCTGGCTAGGCCAGTGTGTTGGTTCTGCAGTTGAGATTGGGAAGCTGTGATTGTTGTCCATTGACAACTTCAATTGTCTTCCCCTGGTGCTCGTGATTCTAGAACCCCAGTGCATGTGTTTCGCATTCCAGTCCCCTCCAGCTATGAATCGATTACCAAGAGTTTCAAAGAAGTTTGTAAACATTGTCTCAGTTATTTTGTGTTTTGGAGGACAGTAAACTGCCGTAATGTTATAATAGCCTGTGTGATCCTCTATTGCTATAGTTGTGGCTTGTATGTGTTCCGTTCTGTATTCAGGAAGTTGGTGGTGTTTAATCGTCTTCTTGACAATTATAGCAGTGCCAGCGTGTGCTGTTCCATCTGGGTGAGCAGTGTGGTAGCAATAAAAGTCTTTAAAGTTTAGGTAACTATTGGCAGTACAATGGGCTTCTGAGACAAGTAGGATATCTAATTTGTAGGTGTCCATAAACAGTTCGACTTCATGTTTGTTTGGCTGCAGACCATTTATGTTGAGTGTTGCTAAGCGTAAGGAAATCACTTAACAAGTCGATCGACGAGTTTTACCATGAGACTCATAAGTGTACTCATTTGTTGCATGAGGAGGTCAAACTTTTCATTTTGTTGTAGTAGTATCTGCTCTAATGTTACATTAGTTATGGTTGTGGGTCCTTCTAAGTTCTTTGTGTTGTATTGGCCTGTCCTAGGAATTTTTTGTTTTGTGGTTTGTGCATACGTCTTTGAGTCTGTATTTGGTTGATTATCAGTCTTTTGATCAGTTGTGTTCTTGCTGGGTTCATATAGTTTTATGTAGTCAATGTTGTCAATTTTGTGTTGGTCCGTTTGTCGTGGTTTGTCAGTTTTGTTCGTTATTCTCTTCGTTTTACGCGCCAGTATCTCTAGGTATACCTCACAGCCTTTGTAGTTAGCTGGATGTGGTCCTTTGCAGAGTGCACATATGGCCGGAGTGTTACGATCACGTTTTTCACACTCTGATGTCTTATGTGATTGGCCACATTTGACACAGCGGTATGGACGCATGCAGTAGTTTTTCGAGTGCCCATACTGTTGGCACCGTTGGCACTGAACAATTGATGTTCTTTTTTTCGGGTCTTCTATTATAACTGATTGGTTATATATGTATTTGAGAGATTTCGCCGCTTTGTTGTTTGGTCCAGAAGCCATATTGACAAAGAAAGTTGAGGTAGGCTTTTTCTCAGGTCCAAATTTGGCGTTAATAATTTCACCTGTTACTGTGTTGCCCGTAGCTTCTATCTCTTCCTTTATTTTACTAAGAGGAGTCGATGGGTGTAAATTCCTTATCACTATTCTGAAGGTTCTTGTGTCCTTCCTATTAAATGTATGGCCTATTAGACCTTTTTCTCTAACGATAGCTATGAGTTTTTTGTATACCTCTATATCAGCACTACTAATTCTGAGTTGGTTTTTGTTAATTAGTTTATAGGTGAACTGGTTTCTTTCAGCTACGGTTTCCAGGAGCTCCGTCAATTTGTTGACATCCTCAACTCCGTACAGCAATATTGGAGGAGGTTTGTTAGGTTTCTTGGCGAGTTTTTCTGTCTCATCCTCTGTCAAGTCAATAGGTAATCCACTGAATTGATTGGAAGTCTTAACAGGATCCGGTGATGGGCTTTGTGACATTTTCTTCCTTTTGGGATTTCGAGAGTTTGGTATTTTCTGCCATGGCGGTGGGTGAGGTGAGCCTGTCTCACCGCATTTTGGTTCTTCTGCTTCAGTCTCCATGAGCTGTTGGGTGTCTGTGATCTTATCTACTTGTTGTGTGGGAGTCTTAGGTACAGGGCTGCGCTCCTGCGATTGGGATCTCGGTTTTGACAAGAACAAGCTGGGATGAAACGCTTGTTGAACAAGTTTTTTGCCGCTGCTGTTGCTGCCAGTAGCATTAACTAACACAGGGGCCTGGTCGCCCACTCCTGTGCAGTCTTCGGTAGCAGATTTCACACCCGCGGGCCCGGGTACCCGCGAGCGCCGGGGGTTAGCCGGGTCGCATACAAAATCGCACTCATTATCGGACATTTCATAAATACGTTGGGGCATAACTGTAGTACTTTCCCAAGGTACGACATTCACTCTTTTGAAGGTGATTTAAATCCATTCAGGCTTGTGATAGCCTTATGACAGGTTACTTGCCGCCTGTGACTCGGCATGGCTATGATCTTTTGCAAGATCTGAGAGCTGCCGTTGACCTTTCTTATGGTTCATCCGCCACCATCTCTTCTGTACATTCCAGCCTAAAGGTACAGCACTAAAGACGACCTTGACTCCAGGTATGTAAGAGCAGCTCGCTGTAGGGGTTTGATAACGGAGTTTCCATCTCCGGCCTGTTTGGTCCGCGGGGGTATTTTATTTCCCCCTACCCTGCATATCTGCCGAGCTTTCCCCTATCCGCCACCTGGGGACGCGTTCCCTAGGGGTAAGGCTCCCCCGAGAATTATTTCTAAGATAAGATATTATTAAGTATATTATTATAATATTATTTTTTTTAATTTGGATCTCGGAAAATCACCCATTGTGACAAGTTTCCCTTGTTTGGAACTAGCAGTTGCCATCTCTCAGTCATTAACATTGCTGAATCAATCACACTTGTATTTACTTGTGAACAGATAATGGAGGAGCTGTAATAAGAGAAAAACCTACCTTCCGCAAGCTCTCCCTGCTCTGTTGCGTCCATCTCTGTGTCACGTGGCAGTGACGGACTGACGTGGTCTTCTTCATCAGAATCACTTTCCGATTTACAAATTTCGGCCGCGTCTGCTGGCTGTGGGGGACCTGCACACACACTTCTCATGATGTATCAGCAATTGTGACAAGTTTCCCTCATATGGAACAGCAGCAGCCGAATAACATTGCTGAATCAGTTACACTACAAGTTGTGAACAGATATCAATGGAAATATCAGTGAATGTTTGAGTATCAGAATAGTGCATACCTTCCTCTGGTTCCTCATATCCAATGTCACCATTAGCAACATCTGACTCTGGCTCAGTTTTGATTACAACAGGGACAGGTACTTGTGTGTTGTAATATTCAGCTCTAGAGTATTGTAGTGACCCATGCAGGCGGATAGCCTCACGGTCCACCAAGGATATTGATTTTTCAGTTATCTGTCAGCATACACAAACTTACTGCAAAACAGGCTAATAAATACTTAATTCACATTTTATAACATCACAAAGATTGAAGTTCTACCTCTGATTCTCTGTGCACTATAGCATTGAGCACATTCTCTGCCCAAGCAGAAGTCCGCATCAACTTGAGGCACTTGTTGAGCTGCGCGTAGCAGATATAACACGCCGCCACGGGCCTCCCGTCAGCCATGTGCAGCTGAAATGTTCACAACACAACAGTTAAACTCATTTTGTTTTCTTCCAAACGAAAGTATTTAGTAGAGATGAGTATAATTTATTTGCGGTTGCACTAACTGCATTGTTGGTGATCCTCTCGTACACCAGCTGCAGCGAGCCGGCGATGGGCAACAGCCGCACGTCCATCGCCAGACAGACGCGACAGGCAGCTACTGCGTCAGGCATTTCAACAGATATATTTTTCTTTCTGCTCTTAACTGTTCTTATTTTCCTATGTAACCAAAAATACTTCACACAAAACTACGCAAAAGTCGAAAATGTTCGCAAATGAAGTTATGTCACATTGACATTGATAAATAACTGCTCGCTCGTTTTTTTTTATCGGCCAAGGCAAACGCAACAAGCCTTTTCAGGGTAAAGTGTCCTATCCTATCCCTAGACTTTTGAATCATTCCCTAGTATTGAGATGTCCATGGAAGTAATATAATAAGTACTTTGTACAAAGTACTTATTACTTCCATGGAGATGTCATGTCATGGTGGCCAGTACATATTCTTATCTATGGTCATGGCTAAAACGTAGTAATTACATTCTCTTTGGTCACCCTTTGCCTTTCCGTCATAGAGCAAGCGCGGAAGTCCTTGTTGCTCGAAGCTTTCCGTGGCCTTTCCTCACGGATAAAGCGTTCCGCGCGCGCGGCGCGGTTCCGTTTGGAAGTTTTCTTTCACAGTTTTCATATAGGTACCTACCATAGAGCAACACGGATTCGCGCGCGGAAGTCCTTGTTGCTCGAAGGTACCTACCTTTTCTTCTTTCACACTTTTTTTATACGTAGGTAATTATTTACTACGTGTGTTAAAGGTGTCAAAGACTATATAATCACAGTTTTTAAAATGTGTTCGCTTTTGTTTAATTTATTTTCCAGGATATTTAAGATTGTCAAGATTTTCTCAAGTTGGCAGAAGACCTTTGGGATCTATCTGTACAGTATACTACTGAACCTTTACCGTCAACTTCAGCAGGTGTGTTAAATAAGCATATTTATTTAATAACTAGATTTTGCCCTCGCTTTCTAAAGTTTTCTGCTCACTCGCATTTTAGCAAAATTTCAATGTTTCTATCATAGAAGTAGGAAGTTCGTTCAAGGCGGCGCGGGCTCTTCCTACTTTTATGGTTTCTATGTTCAGCTGTTTCGTCTCTGCGTTGATATACCAACTAGTGGTTCTGTGAACAGGAGAGCTCGCGGTCGGGGCTCCGTCTCTTAACCGTAACTCTACAAACAACAAACTTCCTACTTTTCTCAGTTTTTCCCCATGTTGCCCCTTTTGAAATTTAATTAAAAAAATTTAATAATACATATATTTATAAGAACATAATAATTTACCAACATGCTTATAATTTTTTTATAAATTTTTCAGATCTTCGGTATCTATAACTTTCTACTTGAAGATGAAGTTAAGGAAAATATTGGTATGACCCTTTTTATAATTCTTACCTGGTTTATATTTAGGTACTTAATGTGAAAGTTATTCTTTACATACACTTTCTCACTGTAATTTCTGAATCAATCATGAAATTTTGCATAATCATCTCGGGTATATATACCTTTTATCTTAGAAAAAGTAACTGTTCTTAAAATGTATAAATTTGTAATATTTCTTAATTGTGTTAGCCAAAACATTTTTTGTTTATGAATAAAATGAAACATTTCAGCTCCTGCCCCACACGCATGGAATGAAGAGAAGGATACTCTGACACTGGATAGTGATGAAGATCTTGAAACTGTAACTGGTGCCGAGGTTACACAGCAAACAAATTCTACTTCTGCAGAACAAACAATTGTTAACATAGGAGGTAAAATCCTAATCCTAACAAATATTATAAATGCGAAAGTGAGTTTATTTGTTACCACTTCAGGCTTCATCTACTGAACCAATCTTCCAGAAATTTTGCATACACATAGTTAGAAATATGTAGAAGGACATAGGGTACCTTCCATACCAGGAAAAATCACTGTTCCTGTGGGAAATTCACGCGGGCGAAGCAGCGGGCAAAAGCTACTAGTATATAAATAAGCTTTTCTTTTGATTCAAGCTTTCATCATCACCAGGGAGGTGTTGGGGCATTAAATGTGTGACAAAAATGTTTAGTCCGTGCAGTTAACGTTGAGGAGTTCCCTCGTTGGGAGCCGATGCTGGGCGCAGCGTCAGCTCATGCTCATCATAATAATGCATTGTCATCGGAACTGAACCCACTCTGTGGGACAAGCGGAAGTAGCTCACATTTAACTTGCAAGATTAGAAAAAATGGTTACTTATTTACTCACTAGCCGCGCCTCGGGGCTTCGCTCCCGTGGGCTATTTCCGGTATTTTTCTACCTGTATACCAAATTTTCATCGAAATCCGTCCAGTAGATTTCGCGTGATTGAGTAACAAACATCCTCACAAACTCACAGATTCACAAACTCACATCCAAACTTTCGCATTTATAATATTAGTAGGATGTACATATAAAAATAGCAAGTTAAATAAAAGCTTGTAATGAGTAATATTTCTTAGTAGTTTGAGTCAAAATATAGATTGTTAATTAATAACATAAAACATTATAGCTGCTGCCCTACATGCATCGGACGAAGCAATGGATACTCCGACAAGGGATGTTGATGAAGATCTTACAACTGTGACTGGTGCTGTGGCTCACCAGCGAACTATTGTTACTTCTGCAGAAACAAGTATTGTTAGAACAAGAGGTAAATCTTAAACAACTCTTATAGAAATTCGAGCATTTCTCAAAACAAATTCAAACCTCAATAGGATATTTATTATTTTGATATTTTAGTTTTAAGACGCAAAACAAAAATGAGCATTTTGTTTTTTCAAACAAAATACTTTTTAATTCGTTTTTGTAATATTTAAGAAAAAAATCATTAAAAATACAATATAAACCTAATATTTTTTACCAGATTGCAATTTAATTTGAATGGAACATACATGAGTTTACATCTTAAAACTGAAATATATTAATAATTAATAAGAATATCACTTAATAGAAATTCTCATTTATTAAAACATTTAAGAACTCACACTGGAGAGAAACCATTTCAATGTAATGTTTGTGATCATCGTTTTAATCAAAAGTCAAATTTATTACAACACTTGAGAACTCACACTGGAGAGAAACCATTCCAATGTGAAGTGTGTCAACATCGGTTTAGTCAGAAGTCTACTTTATTGCGTCACTTGAGAACTCACAACAAGAAGAAACATTTCCAGTGAGATGTCTCTCAAAGGGCTTAGTTCTCTAACGCACCACGCGCTTACTGAAGTTGTCGGTGTCTCTGTTGCTAAGACGCACATCATGCACACGCATCGTCCGCGCTACGTACGGGATCATAGTTTGGGGAAATTCTACAGATAAGGAATTAGTGTTTAAAGCGCAAAAAGGTATATTAGAGCAATCTGTAGATTACGTCAAGACGATAGTTGTAGCCTTGTTTTAAGTCATTGCAACTTTTAACTTTTCCTTGCCTCTATATATATGAGTGTGCAGTGTTTGTAAGGACTAACATGGGACTCTATTGGTAACATAAGGAATTCGAAGCTGTAATAAACTTTGGATACCAGCCTGCAAAACCGCTCTGTACAGAAATAGCGTACAGTGTATGACTGTAGATATATATAATAAGTTACCAAAGTGTATTACCGAAAGTGGAACTCTTTTTAAAAATCGATTGCTTAAATTGTTAATTGAAAAGGCTTACTATAGTATTAAGAAGTTTCTTGAGGATAAATTCTAGACAATCAAATTGACATCATGCTAATGTACTAAAATCATTTTAAATTTATTAACTATCTACCAATTTGCATGCCCTAGTTTAAGGCAGCCCTCTATAAATATTTCTCTGTAAATTGTTTGTACTCATATAAATAAAGATTTTGATTGATTCTTTTATTCTGGATTTCGTGTTTGTCTTTCACAACTCAGAGAAATAATATCAGACATAGGTATCGGACATAGTACTAATTGCATCTGCGATGCTCAAAAAAAATTCAAAATTAAATAATATCGGATTGATAATCAAAGGTTCTCAATTTCATATACTTTCTCCATGTTTAGTAAAAAGAAAGAGTTATGTAAGCCAACTGAAAGAGAAGGCAGGCGTCGTCGTCGTGTCGTATCAAGAAAGCCGAGTATAGAGAGGTGTGGCGTGCACTCTACCACAGCTCAAGCAGATAAGAAGATTATTAAAACATTTGCTAACACATTACTTATACCTACCATGGAAAAAAATAAGAACTTCGCTTCAACTTAAGGCCAAGGTAGTACCTATGGCTTTTAAAATACAGAGCAGAAAACGGCCACGCCCATCCTATCCCATCGGCTCCCCATACATTTGTGCCCCCTTTGGGTTTTTTGATTTTCTTAGTGGAGTTTTATAAATCTTCGTTTCATATAGATAGTATCTTTTTGGGGGGAAGAAAAAATGGTTTTGGGGGAAAATAATCATTTTCATACATTTTGGGGTTTTTTGTTGAAATCTTGGGGGGAAACCTAGACAGTCATCTGGCAACACTGGTCATGTCCAGCCAAGCCAGTACATTGGCGCGCGTGCGCGGTTCCATTTGGAAGTTTTCTTCCACATTTCTTATACGTACTTCGTGTGTTAAAGGTGTTCTCTTTTGTTCGATTTATTTTCCAGGATATTTAAGATTGTCAAGATTACAAGTTGGCAGAAGACCTTTGGGATCTATCTGTACAGTATACTCCTGAACCCTTACCTTCAACGTCAGCAGGTGTGTGTTAAATAAGCTTATTCTCTAACTAGCTTTTGCCCTCGCTTTCTAAAGTTTTCTTAGTGCTCACTCGCAGTTTTGCAAAATTTCAATGTTTCTATGTTCAGCTGTTTCGTCTCTGCGTTGATATACCAACTAGTGGTTCTGTGAACAGGAGAGCTCGCGGACGGGGCTCCGTCTCTTAACCGTAATCATACTTATATTAATTCTGCGCCGTAACTCTACAAACATCAAACTTCCTACTTTTTCCAGTTTTTCCCCATGTTGCCCCTTTTGAAATTTAATTCAAAAAATTTCAATAATACACACACTTTCTCACTGTAACTTCTGAACCAATCATGAAATTTTGCATAATCATGTGGGGTATACCTTTCATCTTAGAAAAAGTAACTGTTCTTAAAATGTATAAATTTGTAATATTTCTTAATTATTGTGTTAGCCAAAACATTTTTTGTTTATGAATAAAATGAAACATTTCAGCTCCTGCCCCACACGCATGGAATGAAGAGAAGGATACTCTGACACTGGATAGTGAAGATCTTGAAACTGTAACTGGTGTCGAGGTTACACAGCGAACAAATTCTACTTCTGCAGAACAAACCATTGTTAACATAGGAGGTAAAATCCTAATCCTAACAAATATTATAAATGCGAAAGTGAGTTTGTTTGTTACCTCTTCAGGCTTCATCTACTGAACCAATCTTCCAGAAATTTTGCATACACATAGTTAGAAATATGTAGAAGGACATAGGGTACCTTCCATACCAGGAAAAATCACTGTTCCTGTGGGAAATTCACGCGGGCGAAGCCGCGGGCAAAAGCTACTAGTATATAAATAAGCTTTTTTTTTTCATTTTTGATACAAGCTTTCATCATCACCAGGGAGGTGTTGGGGCATTAAATGTGTGACAAAAATGTTTAGTCCGTGCAGTTAACGTTGAGGAGTTCCCTCGTTGGGAGCCGATGCTGGGCGCAGCGTCAGCTCATGCTCATCATAATAATGCATTGTCATCGGAACTGAACCCACTCTGTGGGACAAGCGGAAGTAGCTCACATTTAACTTGCAAGATTAGAAAAAAAGGTTACTTATTTATTTACTCACTAGCCGCGCCCCGGGGCTTCGCTCCCGTGGGCATTTCGGGATACAAAGTACTATGTGCTATTCTCGGTATTGTTCTACCCGTTCATCGAAATCCGTCCAGTAGATTTTGCGTGATTGAGTAACAAACATCCTCACAAGCTCACAGATTCACAAACTCACATCCAAACTTTCGCACTTATAATATTAGTAGGATTTACATACCTATAAAAATTGCAAGTTAAATAAAATCTTGTAATTAAAAATATTTCTTAGTAGTTTTAGCCAAAATATAGATTGTTTATGAATAACATAAAACATTATAGCTCCTGCCCTACATGCATCGGACGAAGCAATGGATACTCCGACAAGGGATGTTGATGAAGATCTTACAACTGTGACTGGTGCTGTGGCTCACCAGCGAACTATTGTTACTTCTGCAGAAACAAGTATTGTTAGAACAAGAGGTAAATCTTAAACAACTATTAAATAAATTCGAACATTTCTTAAAACAAATTCAAACCTCAATAGGAAATTTAGTCGGGGCTGTGAATTTTCAGTTGTATGGAGGTGGTCACATTAAATCCTACGATAGTGATTTTTATAAACTACATAGATTATGATATTACAACTGCAAATTTAAGTGTAAAAAAAATCACCACCGCCGTTTTTTTTTAAACGCTATTATAAGACTCATATTGTTATAACTCTCAAACAAAAAATCCTACCAGGGTGATTTTTTTGTTACATGTTTCCTTAGGAATAATAAAAGCTTGATTTAAAAAATCACCAATAAATAACTATCCGAAATGGATTTTTTAATGAGTTGTAATTTTTATACTTTAAAAACATCCTGTACAAAAACAAAAAATCCAGCAATGGTGACTTTTATATATTATTCGTATACTATTGTAATGAACCATATCCTCAATTTTTATAAGGGTGACTACAACAGTTTTTTTTTTATTAACTTTAAATTTTTTTTTTTAATTCTACAGTCGAGAAAATTGTATATTCGTACGTAATGTGAATTATTCAATCTTAATTTTAAAAAACGACTCATGTTTATGAACCCGATTTTCTGTAATTAAATAAAAACCATATTGACATTTATAACGTTAAAAATACATTTTATGACTAGAAAGCCTTATTATAAACCGGCCAAATTTTATTTACAGGTAAATGAAGTCTTATTAATTAATTGTGAACAGTAATCTCTATTGTAAACTTTTTTGTTTACGAGCAATTCAGTATAGTTTATTTACCCCTCCCATTTCATATCGGATCATTAAAATTCTTTTTTTTTATATAAGGATGTCTAAAAACATCAAAATAATGTTAAGTATAAGAATCATGGTTGTAGGAATTTGTCGGTAAAAAAATTTAAATGCCCCGCCTAATTTATTATTTTGATATTTCAGTTTCAAGATGTAAAATAAAAATGAAATATAATTTCTCCTCTTTCGTGAAAGCATTTTGTTTTTTCAGAGAAAATACTTTCTAATTATTTTTTAAAAACCTAATAATTTTTTACCAAATTGCAATTTGATTTGAATGGAGCAAATATATATTTTTTTAATGTTACATGAGGTTACATCTTAAAACTGTAAATCAACATCTTAAGTATCACTTTAAACATTTTGTCAAAGAACATTAAATTGTTTTTTTTTTACAAGCATACAAAATCCATGGAATTATTAGGTATAATTATGATTTTATGAAATCCTCGTATAAGCCAAAACGAAACGTCAGAATAGACTTGACCTCAATATTGTTTTTGAATAACAGATGGGCAGACGTAACAGAAGCTCTCGGAGCTACAGCTCGAGGCGGAACTAGAAGACAAGCGACTGCAGACCTCGCGCTAGAAGAGGACAGCGCCTCAGAAGGAGAACCAGTCGAGGACATTGCACGAGTTCCCGCGGCTGGGGCGCTGAGCGTCGCATCACTACACGGAGGGCACCGGAACACAACCAGCGATCACTGCCCACCTGCCCATGGCTTCACCAACCGTTTGGTTATATAAGCTGGATCACGCGAGGGTGCGCCGGTCTCGCTCTTCAGCCTCTATCGCGCCTTGCTTCACTCCCTATAAACACTACACTCGCAGTCGCCGCGTCCTCAGCTCGCGCTGCAGCCGGGGAGCTCGGCCGCCTCGACACTACAAGGTGGTGACGACAACCTCCACTGAGGCTGCTGGCTTACAACATGGAGGGGGGCTTTGTTGTGTACCTACTGTGGAGGGAGACATGACAGTGCAGAAATAATAGTAATAGTAATTTTTGCAAATCTGGTCCTAGGATTCATTTCAAGGCAAGCGGCAACAGCATCAGGACGGATGTTGATTTGTTGCATCACCCCCCAACATGCCTAATTCGCCATGGTCTTTGTACGCCCCCCCAGGAAAAAATCCTAGATCCGCCGTTGTGGACTGTCACGCTGCGAAGGCAGCAAGAAGAACTGAATATTACTTCAATTGCACAATTTTGATTATCACAATGCAAATCTACTACGGTAAGAAATAGCCAACGGCAAGTGTAACGTTAATTAAACAATATACACACTGACTGTTTGGTGCCACAAGTCAACTACTAAAGTGGGGCCATTATAATAGGTCACATTTGACATTATATGCTATCTCTTTTTCACTTTCTAACTTAGAAAGAGAGATCAGCTATCTGATGGCTTACGTCTCTTTCTGAGTAAGAAAGTGAAAAAGAGATAACCATATTGTCAAACATGGCCTATTAAATTGGCCTTACTTTACTACTGCTACACCCTATATACAAGCAGCTGTGCTTCAAGTGCGGCCGACACAGTCGGCTCAGCTGCAAGGAGTCCTGCGGTGTCAGGATTCGGGTTCAAATCCTACTTGTGTTACATGAGTTTATAGACCAATCTGACTTAGGAAAACATCGTGAGGAAACCTGGCTGACTGTTTAGTTTACTAGTGTGCGGCTACTGCCACTACATGGCGATAGTCGTAAAAGTCATGTCAGATGCCTTTAGGCGACTTGAATAAAATCTGACACCAGTGTTAGTAATAACACACTCGATAAGAAAGAAGCAGCCTGCGCCAGCCACCCGCAGTGACGTCACACCTCTACCTGCGACGCCAGTCTCCGCGCGCTCAGCCTGAGAACCTCCGCACTGTGCGGCGAGGGCTCCACTACCGCCGGGGGCCGCGGGCTGGCGCAAGCGATGATGTCACGTTTCCGACATTTTCAAAGAAACAGCGGAAAGTTTCTTGGCAATTTTTCGAGAACGGAAAGATTTCTTAAAACCCCGAGAATTTTTTTTATTGAGTACATATTCCTCTCAATCTATCTCTGGTTGACTGGAAGAAACTACCTTTTAAGATAAGTCCGCCATTGTGTATTTACCTTTCTATTTGTTACTATCAATTATGTATCCTTAGTACAATAAAGATACTACAAACAAACAATTTTTGAGAATTTTCGTCAGGAACAGGAAATGTATCTCGTGCCCATCGCTCTCCGTCGCTCGCCGCCGCCGGACCATCGCCGTGACTCTCGCCTCAGCAGCAGGAGCCGGCGCGGCGACGAGAGCGTGAGGGCGAGCGTGGACAGACAACTGACATGAGGACTATGGATATTATATTCTATATTGCATCCTTGATGTAAGTAACATATTCTTATATTTAACTAGTTGGCGCCCGCGGCTTTGCTAGCGTTAATCCTTTCTTAGAGGATGCCTACGTCATAACATCTACCTGCAAGCCAAATTTCAGCCCGATCCGTCCAGTGGTTTGGGCTGTGCGTTGATAGATCACTATGTCAGTCAGTCAGCTTTGAGTTATCTATACATATAATAAAACAGTAAAAATATTTTGTCTGTACAATTAGTATTTTTGACTAAAATGGATAGAGGGAGACCTAAAAAGAACAATAGAAAGCAAAAAAATTTTTTTGGAATTTCTTGTCTGTCTGTCTGTATGTATGTACGCGTTTCACGCAAAAACTACTGGACGGATTTGAATAAAACTTTTTTTGTTGTATAGCTATTAAGCCTGGGCAACATATAGGCTATAATTCATTTTGAAAACTGGAACACCTGATGAAGAACCATAACGGAACAGCTAAACTATAAGTAATATGGAAATGGTGCCTTAACAAAAATCGTTCAACCTGATGAGCATTTTGTGCCGACGTATAAAAATTGAAGATCTGGAACATCTGATGAAAAGCTCCAAGAGACCAGCTACACTATAACATATATGGAAATGGCGCCTTAGCAAAAATCGTTCAACCTGATGAGCATTTTCTGCTGACGTATAAAAATTGAAGATCTGGAACATCTGATGAAAAGCTCCAAGAGAGATTTTTCTTCTAAGCGAAACTCACGCGGGCGAAGCCGCGGGCGACAGCTGGTATACCTATATATAGATTGTAATAATTAAAGACCCTTTTGGGCGCAGCAATCGAAGTGGATCTGACGTGTCCATATTAAATTTAATTTACATAAAGCTCAAAATTCTCTAAACATTCAATTAAACAAATTCAATTCAATTACTATAATATATTATTCTATTAATAAAAATTGCATTTTTATATCTATTCTGTTTGTTATGTACAGTCAACAGCACATCAACCTACTCAAATTCATTGCAAATTCGACTCTACGGCCGCGGCATAAGAGATCATGCAGGGTAACTTGAGGTGCGGTTGACTGTACATTGTAATCAGTTCCATCTCCCATGTCGCGCTGGAGCTCGCGCGCAGTCCATCCGGCAGACGTGCTGCGGCTGCGGCATCTGATCCCCCCCCACACACACACACACACACACTGCTATTTGTGTACGTATACTGTGGAGATATAAAACAAAAGGATTTTCTTAGTACCATTTATTATTTTATTCATATACATACAGATTACCAGTACAGGACCAAACATCTGCATGCTAATAACAGTTATACACCACTACGTCTTTTACATATTTTTCTACATTATCCTGCCACCTCGCACGTTGAAGTTAACCTATATCTGATACACAAAATGTCAACTTGTATGGATATATAACCAGCGCGATATGGAGGTAATGTTCACGTTAAAGTTGTTCAAATTCCAAGAACAAGTTGAAGCTGTTGCATCCGGTGCTAGTGCTGCCACCTGCCTCGGCTGCGGGTCAGTTTGTTGCTGTCAGTACAGAGACACACTAAATGTTGTCACTCATGGGCAGCCAGATTTCTGCCCTTTCATCTGCATTTGACTCTATTGAAGCCCGGTATCGCAGGAAGGCTTTACTGATTAGCGGAGTTCCGGAGGATGTGAGGGACCTGCCACCATTGATTTCTGAAATCTGTACCAATACATTAGGCCTTCCTGAAATTGTGTCCGAGAGGTTGACAGTGTGCCATCGCATTGGGAAGGAGGCTGATGGGAGACAGCGGCCAGTACTTGTCAGGTTCTCTGAACTTAATCTCAAGTCTGCAGTTTGGGAAAAGAAGACGCTTTTAAAGGGATCTCAATACAGCATCTCCGAGTTTCTGACTCGCCAGCGACAGGCCATTTTGATCGGGGCTCGTAAGCGGTTGGGCATGAAGCGTTGCTGGACGATCAATGGGAATGTTATCATCTGACAAGTTATTTAAAAAACAATTAATCCGCCACCTAATGGTGGTACAAGAGTACTCTGTGGTCACAGCGACATTGATTGAATACGATATTAGGCCGCTGATGCTTGCTTGCTGATGATCTTGTGAATGTGTCTCACCTCACTGCGCCATCTATCGTATGTATTGTGAACCATCTATCGACTGTTATGAAAGATCCTTGTTGTCGACCAAACACTGGAAGTAGTGTTCGTTCAGTTCCCAACACAAACGGAGTCGCGGGCACAGCTAGTCTTAAAACTATTCAAAGGATCTGTCAGCGATGTGAGCTCTAACGGGTCTTGATAATCTTTTAATAGATGCCCTTTGAGAGACATCTCACTGGAGTTGTTTCTTCTTATTGTGAGCTCTCAAGTGACGCAATAAATGAGACTTATGACTAAACCGATGTTGACACACTTCACATTCGAATGGTTTCTCTCTAGTGTGAGTTCTCAAATGTTTTACCAAACTAGACTTTTGATTAAAACGACGATCACAAACATTACATTGAAATGGTTTCTCTCCAGTGTGAGTTCTAATGTGAGTTACTAAATGAGACTTATGACTAAACTGATGTTGACACACTTCACATTGGAATGGTTTCTCTCCAGTGTGGATTCTAATGTGAGTTACTAAATGAGACTTATGACTAGACTAAACTGATGTTGACACACTTCACATTGGAATGGTTTCTCTCCAGTGTGAGTTCTCAAATGTTTTACCAAACTAGACTTTTGATTAAAACGACGATCACAAACATTACATTGAAATGGTTTCTCTCCAGTGTGAGTTCTAATGTGAGTTACTAAATGAGACTTATGACTAAACTGATGTTGACACACTTCACATTGGAATGGTTTCTCTCCAGTGTGGATTCTAATGTGAGTTACTAAATGAGACTTATGACTAAACTGATGTTGACACACTTCACATTGGAATGGTTTCTCTCCAGTGTGAGTCCTATAACGCCTCATCATCTCATAAGGACGTGTAAACCGCCGCTGACAAACGTCGCACTGGTGTGGTCCCTGAGCAGTCCGAGTTGTTGACTCTCGCCGAGACTCGCGCTGTTTCCTGTTGGTCGTACTTCCGGCAGCTTGTTTCCGTTTGTCAGCTGCCGACGTCTGCGCTGAAGCGACACCTGAGAATTATCATTTTGTATCAGTCAATCTCATGTGTCAGTGTGCTCGGCTTCACTAATCTGTGAACAACCAGGATCCAGAAACAATCCGTACTGCAATATTGTGCTGCAAACGGGAGGGGACATCATACGTGATGCACAACTACATAGTGTCAGTAGCCAAGACTCAAGTATAGCTATCTACATTGCACAAATGGGATCTCCAATAGAGTAAAAAGTTAGTCGCCCAGATACACATCTGGGCATTATAATAGGGTATTTGACTGCTATTAAAGATTAGTATAAGGATTCCTATAGAGAAGGAGCTGAAACAAGAGGAAATCCTACCTTCCCCTCTCTCTCCCTGTTCTGTCGTGTCCATCTCTGTGTCGCGAGACTGTGACGGACTGACAGGGTCTTCTTCATCAGAGTCGCTTTCCGATTCACAAATGTTGGCCGCGTCTGCTGGCTGCGGGGGACCTGCACACACGCTTCTCATGATGGATCCGCATGGGATGGATTCTGACAGGTCAAATTAAGAAAAAAAATCAATGTAAAAAAATCTCGAAAAGAAGATTGTTTGCATATTTTGCGATTTTAGACAAATCAAACCTATGGGGTTCTTCCTGTTGACCTAAAATTATGTTTGGCATAAAGCAATGTCTAACAGTATTTATACAGGAATTAATCTGAAAGTTGTAAATATGTTGTTGGAAGTCTAAAAAAAAGCGTTACAAACTTATTTTTGCGCTCGTTAAAGTATGAATCCTAGGGATCGAACAGCAAAGTTAAGTTTGTTTTTGAAACTAGTTTGCTAGAGCTATAATGTGAAATAAATATGGTTTTCCGATTTACAAATGTTGGCCGCACCTGCTGGCTGCAGGGAACCTGCACACATGATGCTCATGATGGATTCGCAATAGTGACAAATTTCCATCATTTGGACCTAGCAGCTGCCATCTCTCAATCAATCATAAGCATTGTTATTTCTGAATTAGTTACATTTATATTAAATTGTGAACAAATATCAATGGAAATATCAGTGAATGTTTGAGTATCAGAATAATGCATACCTTCCTCTGGTTCCTCATATCCAATGTCAGCATTAGCAACATCTGACTCTGGCTCAGTTTTGATTACAACAGGGATTGGTACATCCGTGTTGTTATATTCAGCTATGGAGTACCGCAGTGACCCACACAGGCCGATAGCTTCACGGTCCACCAATGATATTGATGTTTCAGTTATCTGTCAATATACACAAACTTACTGCCAAACAGACTAATAAATACATCATTCACATTTTATAATATCACAAAGATTGAAGTTCTACCTCTGATTGTCTGTGCACTATAGCATTCAGCACATTTTCTGCCCAAGCAGAAGTCCGCATCAACTTGAGGCACTTGTTGAGCTGAGCGTAGCAGATATAACACGCTGCCACGGGCCTCCCGTCAGCCATGTGCAGCTGAAATTCACAACACAACAGTTAAACACATTTTGTTTTCTTCCAAACGAAGTATTTAGTAGATATGAGCTGAATTTAGTTGCAGTTGCACTTACTGCATTGTTGGTGATCCTCTCGTACACCAGCTGCAGCAAGCCAGCGATGGGCAACAGCCGCACGTCCATCGCCAGACAGACGCGACAGGCAGTTACTGCGTCAGGCATTTCAACACATATATTTTCCTTTCGCTCTTATCTATTCTTATTTTCCATGTACCTATTATAAAAATTATGCGCACACAAAACAACACAATGTTGTACTACTTGTAGCATGTAATCACTACGTTTTAGTTATTTTATTCGTTTTGCAAATCAGACTAGGCAAAGAGCATTTAATCAAAATCAATCAAAGAGCATATCAGCCTGTCGCAACTTCATACTGGAGAAAAAATGTATGGAACACAGTAGCGCATTAATGTCGGCTCATGTCACTCTATAGTTATCTCACTCACTTCCTGT
>JAEMBS010000519.1:0-25000 GCA_018467065.1 Ephestia elutella
CTTTATCGTTATTGGGATAACTCATGTGCCGTCCCTGAAGATATAATCTTCATACAAGAGTAGGTATGGTCCGGGGATCCGCTAGGAATTTTGGGAACTCTGTTCTTATCTGACGCCTTCGACTTATTAATCTTGCAAAACCTCAGCGTCTACTTCACTTTTCCAAGTCATAAATCATTTAAAAGTTACAAATTACAAGTACTGCAGCCCTGCGCTAAGTAAAAACTTGTGTTTCAGGAACTCCTGTCTTTACAATTGACACAAATATGCACTTTGTAACTTGTACTAGTTGTAGCAAATACTATATAAACTGTAGCGAGTGTTTGTATAGTATTTGCTTGTTGTGATTGAATCTATGAGTGACTTTAAGCTTTTTTAATGAAGTTTGTTCAGCTTTTCCTTCTTCTTTTTCTCTTCGGACTGTAGTTCTACTTCGAGTGTGTTATACTCAAACAACACTGATGTCAGTATTGTCTTTTTCTCAGGCTATCTCAAGATCTGACTTAACTTAAAGTCTACCGCCATCTAGTGGAGGCCGTATAAAACTTTTGAAAACAGTTCGCAGTGTCGCCTTTTCCTAACTATGCTATGAATAGTTTCCTTTGGTATTTCACTAACTAGCTTACGTAACGTCCTCCAAAGCATTCTCAACTATTTTCTCGTTTAAAAGCCGCAGGGAGCTGAGCACAGCTCGGGCAAAAATTAAATCTGCAATTCAGCGGAGCGGACCCACAAATCCTATTTGATTCATTCCCTTCTGCCTTTGACGTGAAACTTACAATGTAATATGCATATTTTAATATCATATTATTGGTTACCTGCTCTGGCTTCCTTGATATGATTACGATACGTATGAGATACGTTTTTGAATACGTAAAATTTGGATTAAAAGCAAGAGTTCGATTTTGTTGCTCTTCAGTAAAAGTTACTAGTACGTTGCTTTTTGATCGAAATTGACATCCAAGCAGAAAAAGGTGACATAGAACCTACGTTCCCTATGTATGTATGTAACAATCGTGTAAACGGAATTAGTTCCTGTCGCCATGCAATTCATTGCGCCATTTACCGTACTACTTGTGCATCGTCATGAACCAGTGCGCACAGGTACAGCCATTCATACATGGTACCTACGTGCGCGAATTTCATTCATGTCCCACCCACGCTCAATTGACCTCCGTTCTCAGATTACAGTTTAATGAGGAAAGAACATGGTTCATCGGAACATGGATCTGCAGCTGCTGAGGAGTTTTTCGTCATGTAGAAAGATCTAAGGCGAAATGCGATTGAAACCTTGATGTGATCACTTGTGAACTTGACTCTTATTTAATTAGTATTTAAGAGCTTTATCTCTATCATCATTTATTCGTACTTGAAAGTCTTTTTTATGTTGATTTAACTCCTTCTTACTCACATTAGTTTATCGTTTAAATAGTTTTGGCATGATTAATAAATCAACACGATTTCTCAAAACCAATTTGCAATTTAATTTTTCATCAAGTTACATACATCTGTTAAGTTCATTATGATAACGATTACATAATTCAGCTCGGAGCGTCAAGTTTTAATCTACTTAGTGCAGATCTAGCTAAATTGGACACCAGCTGGATTCGCTCCCGTCGGGAAATGCGCTCCTAAATCTTACGCAAATTAAACTGAATATTATATAACTCTACCTGCGTCCCAGGGCTCGCGCCCTAATGAGAAATTCGTGATTCGGATTTAGAAAAATATTTTTTCCAATCCGACCGACAATTTCAGAGACAACCAAATTACATTTAAACAAACTTTATATCTTTAAAATATTAGACTTTGTTACGTGGCAGTGCAAGTGCATTGATGTTTTGTCAGTGCCGTGGTCAGTCAGTGCATTGAACTGAAGTCAGAGAGTTGGGAACGGAAGTCAGACTATCATCGTTAGTTTCCCCCGGCGTGCACTGGTTGGAACGGCTCCTCAAGGACCCGGTGTATTTCGGTAGATGCCGTCTTCGAGAACCTGACTCACTAAACGTAAAACTGATTTTTCATATCTAAAACAAACTACGATTACACCAGTTTCGTAATGTATCGTGCGCTAGTGTAATCCATTTCAAATCACCTTGAAAAGAGCACATTTATTTTCCATCTATGCCTTTGCTATGGGTACTCTCTACTCTACATGTCATGTTATGTTGATGATACCTGCGAATTCAATGTGTAAAAATTTGGCTGCTAGGTTTAGGGCGAATATTTTTTTAATGAGGGTGAGGGGTGCGCGGCGGGCAGGGGGTCTGAAAGCCGTCAGGCTTGTAATTGAATTATGTAGAGCACGGCAATTCTCGCGTGCACTTAACGCTTGATTCACGGCTCGACTTACGTAACATAAAATACCCTGGAGTGTTTAGCGACACCCGACCCTGTCCTCGATACCCCCGATTATGAGTGCGGTGCTAATATCGCTCTGATCGATATCATGATCATGGTAATATACCTCTACTTCTACCTAATGACAAGTTATGAGAATCCTTATTACGGTTTTGTGTTTGATAGCCACTCCATATTCATTAGGTATAGTTTGTCTTGAATCTTGAATTCACGCGAGCAAAGCAGCAAGGCACTACTAGTATTTAATAAAGAACTCATTTTTGCAAAGCGCGTCCGGCATATTCTTGTTTCAATGTAAATTCTAATTTGTCTTGCGAGGATAATCTACGAGTATAAACCTTACCACAGAAATACTTCATTTAAAACTATTTGTGGTTTCTGACCTGCTGGAATGTTTTCCATGTGAACTAATCAATCAGCAAGCACATTCAACTTTAGCCCGGTTAAATTTTGCGTACATTGCGACTGCGCTGTCTGTCTGACTTATTACATAAGGCACAACATATAAAAATAATGCATCAAAGCTGCGATTACTTGTTACAGGGTCGAGATTTTCGAGATGTATTCTTTTACATTTATCTCGAGCAACCCTTTTCGTAGCCTTTCAAAATATTGCCGGGGTTGAATGGTTTACTTTTCGCGGTTAGGAATTACGTAACAACCCTTTGTTTCTCTGTTTCTACCTAATACCTTTCTGGATGTTTGCCCTCTCTATTTAAGCCTAATCCTATTTCTTTGTTCACGAATTCTGTGAATTTGCACTTTCTTTTCAATTGTTCTTACCAATGTTTAGGTTCAAATAATTCATGACATCTTCATTGCGTTGTTGTGCTTGCTAGTTGTTGTTCAATCTACTTTTCGAGTAATTTGTTGCTGCCCCAATTAAATAAGCCATGTTATATTGGATTATTGTGGTTAACTTCTATTTTCGATAAGGTTTCGTATACAATTTCATAAAAATCTATGTCACCCTATGTTTGCGCCAATGCAACGGTTTCTTAGCTACTTAAGGTTTCCGAGTTAGAATCTTTTTTTTTAAATTCTTACCTCGATATATTTTATCTATATCAAAGCTACAAATTTCCTTAAAAAATAAATTATTATTCAGAAACGCAAATAAAATTAAAAAAAGAAATCATTCAAGGCTTCATGTTGTGTCTTATTTAGTCTCAATTGATTTTCAATGCGCACCATGATCTCACAGGGTCGTGCGCAATTTTTAGAACGTTTCTTGGAACCATAAATCTTATCTGCTGGTATATGCTGCAATAAACTTCCTTCGTCTTCACCTTCGGAGCACACGAGAATTGAGTGAATCAACAGTAACGGCGTAGCAACGTCATGACGTGCTGTTTATATTCGTTCATATTAGTTTACTCTATAATAATTTCATTGACTGAAACGTTTTACGAGACGTCAGACTAAATCCCGTGTTCTAAGTTAAGAACCGCGTCGAGGCCACGTCTCCATAAATTCGTACTACGTCGGAACATTTTTCTTGCAATTTCCTCTCGTCGTCTACTACGGATATAAGGAAATGCGAATTTTACAACATTTTTTATAGAATTATTTTCAAGGCCTTGTTTTATTGCCAAGGAAAGACTAGAAAATTGTGATCGTGATCTAGTGACATTTTGATTTAAGGGCTTTCGACATTAAATTGAGTTTCATCTTCATAATGTTTCAGAATGAAGAAAAAATGCTTTTGTGTTTCTTATTCTAAACAAAATACGTGCGGCTAAAAACGTTACATACGTAAGTGTTTATTGTGTTTCTAAAGAAAATCCTTCCCCTGATCTCCTTTACTCTTTACATCTCTTTTACTTTGAAGCATTCTCGTATTGCGAAAATTAAACCTACCGCTCCGGAGTACCGCTTTCATACGCAAATGTAATATTGAAAATTTGCTAACCTTTGACGGCTCCGACCTCACCTCAGCTCGACGCGAGATAAAACTATTATCCAGGTCTTTATTGCATTAAGGCAGGAACTGCCAAGGGAGATAATAATATGTTAGTCGAAAATATCGAGACAAAATATATTTTTACGATAAAATTGTGTTAGCAAGTCCTTTAAAAGAAATCCATGTTATAAAGATTACTAGTACAATGTGGACAAGGCTAATCCTCTTTTATTACGGTGTGCACCGGAAAAATCCAGTTTCTCAGCCGCAAAATATTGAGTTACAGTTACCTTAGCTTTGTAATTCGATAAGCTATTATATTATAAACGTATCAAAAACGTAAATAGATATATCTTATTATTCCATGTATTCTAATGTCTAATACAAACACCTCTAACGTAGGTTATACAGGTGTAGTCATTACGTGACTTAGCGTGGAGGATTAGTTAACTTATATCATTATCAAGCCACTTAATACACTAAATAAAGTTACAATACAACAGAAGTCTTTTTTCGCCTTTATGTCCTTTGATGGTGATTGTTAACACAAACTTATTGAATATTAAAGAAACATTTATCATAATCATCATCGACAAACATATTCGGAAAGTCTTCTATATTCCAAACTTTGTGCGAACCTTTTGATGGTCTTGATTTATGATAGCTTTCGCTGCTCGGAATATTCCATCCCTGAGTACGAAATAATAGAAAATATTGCAATATCATAAATGGAAATTCACAGATTCAACACATCCATAGAGTGTTGCTGGCAACACAAAGTATTTGTTTATCTGTATGAAAATTTAAATGTCAAATGGTTGTCAAATCTCTCTTCTCTTCCGTATCTCTTGTGGTGTGCATTGAACTTGTACTGCAATTATCGAAGTGTTCGAAATATACGCTTATATCAGCAACAGAGCCTATAATTTTACAGTCCTGCCCGAAACATAGAGTTTGACGATAACAATGAAAAAATAAATTATAATAATATAGAGAAGAAAAAATTGGTAGTTGTATAACTTGCGGCACCTTATATCACGGAGTAATATTTAGTTAAAATCACCATTTCTGAAAAGCCTTTAAAGTATTTCAGAACTTTCATGCTATTTGTTAACATAATTGGACCGCGAACGGTATCTCTTATTTCGATTCGGTTCTAGTACCCATTTAGAGGCATAAACCTTTCAAGCAGCATATTCCAGTAGACGGGCGGATTCTGCGGTTAGTCTGTATTATTGCAGCCATTATATAACTTTATACACTGCTTTAGATCCGTTTGTTGTGTGCATAGTAACTATATTTTTGAAATCTTTACCAATGTCGGTGTTTTTTTTAACTCGCCTGTTGGTGTTGCGTCCCACTGCTGGGCAAAGGCCTCCCCCTTTTTCTTCCACTCGTCTCGTTACGGAACCAACATTTTTTGCAATAAAGGTCAGGGCGAAATAAAATACATTAATCAATTCTCTCTGAGAGAATGTAGATCTTTTTATGTAAAGGCTGTAATTTTTACGAATATTAAAGCCTAAGTATAATAGTGGGAAGAAGAAGGACGCATCTGGTTGGTATCAGCGTTTTGGTATATAATAAACCCAAGGGTTTTATGGGCACGATTTGGCACTGTGTTAGGTGCACGTCACACTCGCCTTTACCTATTTCGATGCGGTACTCGCCTGGCTATTTCTGAAGCGGGCGTATTGCGGTCTAGGTGTTTTACCTAACAATATATGATTTACTGCGCTCTATCGACACGGATGGAATGACGAATACCGAAAATATAGCAAGAAGCAAGTTTCTGTGAGCAAAAGTTAATTTATAGATCGAAGAGTCGTTAGCGAAGATGAGGGACGCCAAGTTTCTGTTTTCTCGCTGATCCGGAATTCTTATATAACTAGCCCTAACATAAATTAATTTATCTACAGGCAATCTCCTATAATGTGATAAGAGATGGACGTGAAGGTTCATTAAATAGAATTTTTCATCGGCGTATTCTAATGAAAGCATTCGAATTTACGAACTGTCAATTCAATTTCATCACGAAATAATTCCATTAAAAGACAAAAAGATGCGTGAATAAAATATTATATTTCACCCGAGAAAAGTTTTTCAGCCAATGTAGCTTAATGTAGAAAGTTTGCCGAACTCGATCCAGTTAAAATGCAAATGCTGAGGACCCTCGGGGTGTAGTGGCTCGGAACATTTCCAACGTCAACTATTAGTTTTTGTCAGGTAAACGATTCCTCATCACTCTAACTGCCACTTGTAACTGTAATAGGCTAACTTTATAGACAGTATTACGTATTCAGTAGTGATTTCTTTGATCTAGTTAACGGCGGCGGCGGCGTGCTCATCCCAGCAATATTTATGCCTCCACTTGAGCCCGCTCGCTGACTCAGGACGCCTCATTATAAGCCTTTCGTGCAATTTTAAACATAACATTGCCTATATAGAAGCTGGTGATTCATTACACCTTTTTTGTGTCAATTTTCTAAAGACGGAACGGTCGAGACTAAATCCGTGGTTTTCCTATATTCAGTAATGGAGAGATAACTCCATCATCGGTTATCGTACGAAAATCTCTAATGTGTTATGTAACTTTCTTTAAATTGAGTCGTTTAAGAGTAAAGACCAAGTGTATGTTCCATCTATGTAAGTAGGGCGGGCGGGAAAGTCTGTTAAAACATGCGGCAAGTACGAAAACTTTTAGGGTAATGTCATTTACCTCAGAATTTGATCCTTGGTTCTTAGTTAAGACTAAATAGCTCGTGTATGAGACGATTTAGAGAATAATGAATGTCGGTGGGGCAGTGTGCGAGACGCGTTAGGTAACTGTCAGCGCGTGAGAGAGAGAGCGCCGCGGCGCGCGCCGGCTCCAATATTGATCGTGGGGAATGACGCCCGGGGTGACCCAAATAGAGCCTCCGCGCGCCTCCAACCCCGGTCCGGACGCGCCTCCCCGCCACCCCCACCCGCCGGCCGCTCGACGACGAATTTTCATATCAGCCGGTCCTTCACGGCGAAGGAATGGCCCGTTGCCCCGACTCTTGCTACTAATGCTTTACATAATATATCGCACTCCCTGTTGAATCTTCGTCTAAAATCTCTTTGTCCCTCTGACATTTTGACGTCTGCTAATTCTATCCGTTTTGTTCAATCTTCACAAGTTGCGGTTACTTGTCAGAGAACAACAGACCGCCCTCAGGGATGAGATGCTGGGTGTGAAAGTTTTAGAACCTCAACTGTAAACTTTCGAGTTCACTTTCACTGTCGAATCCAAAGCTATACAATGATATCTTTTAGAAATATACTAACACCAGCTATATTGTCACATAGTAACAATAGTAATAAGGAGACGTGACTATAATTTATTCATATCATAACAGTTCCCGTAACACACAGGTAGGGCAGGGAGTTACTGACCTATGCCTGGGAAATACCCGGGTCGCAACGAGCTGGTGCATGCGTACTTTACGCTATACATTTGGCTGACTTATTGCACTGGTATTGATCGTTTACCAGGGAATTACAAAAATAATAACTACAATAATAGGCTTATTAAAATTGAGTGAGTTGTACATTACCAATTGTAACTTCTACAGTAGGTAATGTACTCGTTATTGACATTCAGGCCTCGCCCCGCGTTGTGTCTTTATTGGCAATTTGCAAATCGCTTCCAAGAATCGGAGCAATTAGTAATTTCCTTATTTCAGTTTAGCCATGATTCATTAAAAATACGAATATTTATTTAGAAAGATAAAGAAATATTCGGGCTTTATGAATCAAGAGAAACAATGAGGAGAAAAATCCTTTTGTTTAACGCTCCAGACCAGGGCTGGGAAAATGAAAAATACGCTCACAGCGAGGGCAGGGCGGACGTTGAAATTGAAAAGTGTGCAACTTTGCGTTTTATTGTGCGACTGCTCGAGAGTACTACTCCCAACAGATTGCGAATAAAATGTGTCTGCCGCTGCCTCGGCGGTTTTAAGGTCTGCCTTCAGTTGCATTTGCAACAGTCTCTGCAACAATCTACCGAGCTCTTTGTATGGAATAGCTAGAATACGTTTTAGATTCTTGATAACAATGGTAGTCGAGTAGGTATTGATATATAAAAAAAGATGCCAAGCATCAAGCCGAGTTTTTAAAAGGATGTCAGTGAAATGCTGCTTTCAGAATATAAACGGAATCAAGGTCAATGGGGCTTTTGATATTGCATTTTATTGACAACCCCGCCGTCGGCTAAGCCTCCCTTTGTAATAAAAAGTTCGGCAGCTCCGTTACGTTCCCAAGTGGTGTGGGGCTGCCCCAGGGGTCTCCGGGTACCTACAGTGATACGTCTATATTTGCTGACATGTAATTACAGACCGGCCGTGTCAAGTGCCGGAAATTAATATATGACAGGTGGCGCTCCCGGCGACCGGAAACGGAAACGTATTCTCCACCTAGGCAACTAGGCACCCGCCTAACTACTTCACTCGTCTAACTTTGCTAGGCACTCGTAAGTAATGTCGGAGTGTTGGTTTTGTTCCTGCCCTCTTTTGATATAATTTGTGGTAGTTGTATACATACATAGTATACTATGTATGTACACACATATTAATACCAGGATGATGAGGGTGAGGTAGGGTTCTGTAAGAATTGTATGTAGAGCAAATATAGATTCATTGTCTTCTAATTAAAACCCTGTGTATCATAAATCTGCCATGTTATCAAAATAGTCTTCTGTAAATATGACACGTGGTAGTAGTAAAAGAATGAATTGGATAAAAATTTAATTATTTTACTATTTCAATGGGATAGAAAGATAATGGTTTTCCTTATATTCCCAAAGATAGTAGTTTTCGTATCTTCGAAACGGCTATAGAATGAGGAAAACGATTAGCTAAAAACAGGGTCTGTATAAATTGTGGTGGTGCGTGGATCTCCATAAATATTCACCGTCTCCGGCTCTCCTGTTATGAAGCTGATCCAGTTGAATATTAAATTAGTTGTATATGTAATATAGCCGGTTAGGATCAACTTTTTCGCTTACCATATATTGCTTAAGTTTTTCCGGGCTGCCACAGGACAGGCATTTTTGCCTAGTGTGGGGCCAATGTTAATCCTTAGTTTTAATCTTTCCATATCTACGTCATGTTATCCTTAAAATGTATGTACCTTTTGTGTGTCAATAAATATATTTGTATTTGTATTTGTATATAACGATAAAAGAGTACCTAGATAAAGTTAAGAGATTATAGTTTGGTTATTAGATTTTATCCTCTTGCATTTCTTTGTTTGACTGTACGTTGGTTTTGTAATACCCAATAGAGTGTAGGTTTTTCTTTAACATTCACTGTCAACTTACCACACAACCAAAATCGGTTTCTCTACATTATTGGGCGCCAATTAGATGGCATTGTTTTGGCAACTCTATTTATCATATATTTTTTAAAAATAAACATAATGTAATTTTATAATAATGTTGCCGCTTTTGTTGGATTCTGTTTATCTTGTATTCATCCCTTCAAAATTGATCGCACGTTTCCGCATCTCCATTAATCATTCCGGCAATCACTACAAACTTCTATTAATCCGCCTCGGAGGAGTATTGTTTGTTTTTGTTGCCCCAATCAACTGTTCAAATATTGTTATTAACGGATTTTATGTCTGCAATCACTAATGCAACATTGAGTAGCTTAGAAGTTCTTTGAAGGCAATTCATTTCATCGATTTTCTAAATTTAGCGTGTAAAAGCATCGCTAGTTCAACCCTCCTATGAAATTTTAAGCTATTAGCTAAAGAAAATGCAGTTTCATGCGGTGAAGACTTTACCTGACTTCTAAATTTTATATGAATATCAGCCCATTTCCAGGGAAGGTTTATGATACGACTGTTTGATAGAGACTTTTCATTGAATTTGTTTTTCAAAATACCTTATTTCCAATACAAAATATCACTAAATCTCAAGCTCAAGGCGTCAAGATTTTCTAAGTTTTTCTTGCGGACAAAATTTAATGGACCCTATATAATACGTTCAAATCCTCTTTTTGGTTGTAATGCGGCTCTATTCGTCGAGTGCGAGGCTGCGAGGTAATAAATTTGGCGCTCGTTTCATAAGGCGAGACTTGCGGATTTGGTCGGGCGGACGCGGGCTACTCCCGGACACCCTGCCGATAAAATCTTTACGACTGCAAATATAGGTATTCTTATTCCGACTTTATGACATTATCATAATGCAAAAGCAATAACATAGACATAGATTTATTCGCTCACCATAAAACTTACAGACGGGAATCGTAGATTGATGGCCACGCACATATATTTTCAAATAGTTGTGTCTAGGGGTTGTGTCTGTTCCGCTCCCTAGGGAATAACGGGTTTGCTAAATATTTTTTATATAAAAAAATTAGGTAAATTAATTTGTCTACAAAAAATGTACAATACTTATATTATTATGATAAATTTTAATTTATGAAAAATGTCACACTTTGATTTGATGATGCTATGGAAAAATTGTACCTATACAAATTATGTAACTCCTTTATAAAGAGCGTGGATGCATCAGCTTTTTTAAGCAAGACGTCTGAAAGATCCTGACGTGCAAGTTTATTGCTTACCATGAATATATTCGCATCCTCACAGATATGTTCCTGTGAGGATGCGAATCAGGGGCATGCGACGACGGACAGTTTGTCGATTGCAGAAGGCTGTCAACGTACCGGTTGTGTAAGGTTACGCGAGGGGCGGGTTAGGGCGGCCGGCGGCGGCAGAGGGCGCCCTGCGCGGCGTGCTGCGCGCGTCGCTGGCGGCGGCGGCGCTGGCGTCGTGACGCAGTGTGACGTCAGTGCGCCGTCGGCTCGATACGCGCGGACCCCGCCGTCAGTCGCCGCCCGAAGCAGGCCAAAGAGCGTCGCGCCCTCCGCGCTCTTGCCATCCGCGCTCTTTCTCATACCGGGTTTTAGTTTCGTACCACGATGACATAGCCAAGTGCCGTGCCACGAAACTTACGTGAAATTGCACATATTTTTAAGTTTTTTCGTTGGAACGAGGAAGCCGTAAAGGTCCCGTTGTTGCAGAACTAGCGACGACCCACCCCGCTCCGTTGAGGGACAGAGGCGAGACCGAGAGGCGGCTAGTTCCTTTTTATCCGCCTTTTTCATAGAGACTAGCGAAAATGGGCGAGGTGAGTGCAGTGCTTGCAGTAGTGCTTGCCTTAGCCTTTTCATTAGGGAATCCGACGGGACAGTGCTTTTGTGAAGGTGCAAGTGCATGTCAAGTACAGTGAGTGCGGAAGACATCACCGTGGTGCCGCCGGCGGCAGCAGCGGTCGCCGCCGACTGCTTGTGATCAGTTGCGTCTCCAGGGCATGACCCATGTGTCGTCTCACGCTAGATATGATTTGCACTATCAATGTCTTTGTTCTATCTATCATCAACTCAATTTGTATAACTTGGCTTGAGCACATATTAGCAGAAATTGTGATCATCACGTTCGTTTCGTTCATTGTTTCCGCTTGAATTTCTGTAAAGGCTAAAATTTTTCTTTGTGCTTAGTTTTTTTTGTATCGATCATCCATCATTGGGGGTTCATATTAATAATTGGGGAATTTCTGTTTCGGAAGTTTGCGGAAGCAAGTGTGTCAGGCAGGAGACGGCGCCGGCCGGGTTGCGTAACTGTCGCTATCGATCTGTGCGGGCGAGACACTCGTTCTGGTCTTTCATAAGCTCAATACGATCATTTCTTATATATTTTCAATTAAATACTATTTAAAATATTACACACTATTATTTCACTGACATAATTTTAAAGCACAGATCTATTTATTAAAAAAAATTAATTGCTACTTTTCCGTAAAAAAATCTATTCCATTACTATAAATGCAAGTTTTGAGAAATATAATAAAATTATTTCATCATTTTTAAGGTTCCATAACTCAAAAGGCGAAAACGGATCACTTCGTTTTACCTTATCTTTACTGGAAATATATACATCGTGAAGATTCAAGATACAAAGTGCAGACATGAGACGTACAGTTTCTTAAAATTTAAAGCACGTGATGCTATTCTTTTAAGTCATTTTAAAACAGTGTAATTAATATGCCCTTTCGAATATTCAAATTCCACAAATAACATTATCATAGCATTTAAAAATACCCATACAACCAAAGTTATTATTGATCCCGTGGTTTTATAAAACCTTACTGTTACAACGACTTCGAAAATGCGCCCTTGTACTTGATGAAATTTGGCGCAATCATGCCACATTCATATTCATTCACCATTCAGTCGTAAAGACAATTCTATCTAGGTGTTCTGGAGGAAGTAGGTAACAGGTTGCGGGAGCGTCCGCGCTTCGGACACGAGAACTAGATGCCCGAAGGTTTATTAGAAAATTGCTTGTCATTATGTCATTTAAATCGCATAGAGTACCGTCGCTCTATTGGAGTATTTCCTTTATCCTTTATGACGACAGAACGCATCAATTAGGATGCTAGACATGGTCCTTGGGGAAAATTCCCTAATCTAAGTACTTTGTCTGATTTGTCACGCTCAATATTATAATTTAGTTTCACGTTGATTTCAAACTATTCCTCTTCAGTTTTGCTAGGTCCTGGAAATTATTAATTATAAAAGTCATTCGGGAAAATAATATTCCAATAGCAATTACTTCAAATAACGTTTTGCTAAATTTTCGATTAATCTGTTACGTAAGAAATTAATGATGCTGATAGAATTTATCTGATATCATCGCTTTTACGGTAATTAAGGAAGCTTTTATCTAAGCTTTTAAATATTTTATCTTATAAATTAAGTAAAGCTGATGCCGCGATTTATGAAAGTTAATCTGCTTTATCATTGAATGTCTTACATTCGTTGTAAGAGGTTATCATTAAAAGTATTTATAGTCTTACTACTTATTTAGTCTTGTCGAATCGAATCATTCATTTGCGAATTTAAATTTATGAGCGTCCAATAAAAGTAGATTCGTTCCGTTTATAAACACCTTCACTGATTTCAAATAAAGATCACCATTAAATTTGTGTTTATTGAATATTTGTAGATCTTTCTTTTAGTATAAACTTCGGTTTGTTTAAATAAACATCTCGCTGTCTAACAAATACTGCCAGAATATAAAATGCATCTAAACTTTTGCCATGGTGTATTCGATTTTACTGATGATGCTACTTTTTGATTTTGTGTAAAATACCTTTTTATTGTATGTAAATACTGTTGGTGTACCTCAATAAAAAAAATAAAATAAAATAAAGAGATATCGATAAGTCAAACTTTTCAGATTAAAAGCACCTTCCGATGCGTGTGGTCATCGTCCTTGCACATGTGACTAGCTCCGATGCCATAACAATGTATTTACGTAATGTGCCGGCTACTGCATCTAAAATTATAAATAAAGCATAAAGCGACACAGATAATAATAATTTTGGCAAGCACCACGTTTCGTCACTTGAAGACGAGAAATGCGTCACGCAGCGCTTCATTAATGTTAAAAATAATTGTCTCATTCACACGTCATACATTCACTACTATAGTAACTACAAATTTTCGGTTCAAAGCAGTTTTGTGATCAGTCAATGAATCTTCTTCCGCTGTATCGCTAGACATTTTTTTTTGTGCGCCACATTGGCTCTCATTTGTCTCGCCTGCCGAATGTGCATCATCTTGATAAGTCGGCAGTTTATCATCTTTATTTTTCCCACTGCATTTTTTTTATTCAAAGCGTTTAATTTAACATTTATTATTATTCGTACACCTTCTTCTTCCTCTTGCTTGAAATGGCGTTCTTATTTTAAACACTAATAAACTAAATTTAAATCCGGTATACGATCAGCTGCTCTTATTTCTTAAAAATGTTTGATGTATTCGGCAACCCCTTAAAATGCGCTAACATTCAGCCAGAGAACCGGTTTCGATTTTCCATCAGATATTCCGGTTTAACCTTTATAGAGATTATAAATGCGGTCGCCGGGGCCCGGGGGTGGCAACCTTGTCTTTTAGCTATTTATGTCGAGGGTACCAAGTGGGGGTTGGGCCACAGAGCGCATGCTCAGTGTGCGCCGCTTATATAACTCGCCCGACAGACCACGCCGCCGCATGTCTGATCTCCGGCTAACGAGATCTCATCTACCTTCCTCTGGCATATGAATATTCTATCGCTCAGGCCGGATTTTAGTTCAGTAATTACCTAGTTAAAACCAGGCGCTTAGTTAAACTTTCCCCTTTTATCAGAGCTTAGGAGAATGCTTTATTTAGCTTAATAATGCAGCTGTTCTACCGCAATTTCCTAAGTCTCCTGTAAATTATAGGAGTTATTCCCATGATGGCCTTGGTTGGAATTCAGGGCACGGTTTAATGAGGCCTGTATGAAAACGTTCATCAATTATCGACGGCGACGGCCGACTTGTTTACCGCAGCGCGGACGCATTTAGACGCAATGACATTACGCCCTACTGCACACAATGCAAGCTTTATACCTATGTACGAGTAGGTTACCACTTAATTATTTTATAAACCCTGCTATTTTGTGCCAGCAAACCAGCAGAAAACATCTGATCGATATACCGTAGAGTTCTAAGTGTAGCTTGCGATGTACAAATGATTATAGTTCATGCTTCGATAGAAGGCTTCATCTTATTATGCTACGATAGGAGGTTTCATCTTAAAAGCTAAAATCTGAAAGGACATTAGTAATCTACTAATGTTCTTAGTATCATAGCAGTACATTAGTAATGGCTTTGTTTAAAAATTTTATCTTCTTAATCGCAAATTCACAATTATTTTTATATCATAAAAGAGAAATAGCGGGATTATGTGATATTTAAAATAAACTTTCATTTTTTATTATATTCTGTAAAAGAGAGATAAGTCGTTCTCCTAATCACGTAAAACACGTATTTTTCCTAAAAAA
Organism: Ephestia elutella; assembly: GCA_018467065.1. Taxonomy (NCBI): domain Eukaryota; kingdom Metazoa; phylum Arthropoda; class Insecta; order Lepidoptera; family Pyralidae; genus Ephestia; species Ephestia elutella. The sequence continues at coordinate 15,164 of JAEMBS010000519.1, forward strand.
ACCTATTAAATGCATATATATGAGGTTATAGGGATAACACAGTTTATTTTAATGTGTTTTATATGACTGCTTTTGTGCTATAATGGCAACCGCCGAGTTGCGCGCTCATCTCATCTAGTTCCCGTCAATTGAGCATCATTGATCAGCCCCAGGAGTAGTGCACATTCGGCAAGGTCTCCGATGCTGTGCTCACCGCTTTACAATTCCCCCTTTGAAATGTTCACTGTGCCAGTATTCTCATAGAACACGTTATTGCTCTTTTGTACATCATTTATATAGTCCGCTCAGGATGTTACCTATTTAAAGTCATTATTAGTTTAATAGCTTCCTATTTTACATTTGTTTTAATCAAACTAGCAGTTGTGTTAACTTTTTAATTAGCTATAGTTAGTTTTTATCCTTTTAAAAGTTCTGTGGTCACTCCCTTTCCAATTTATATTGTCACTTATACGTCGATATTGCATGAATCTGTTCTCATGATTTTTCTGATGTCTTTTCATGTTTCGAATTCATTTTTGTCATGTTATCATAGTACTTGACTCATGCAAGATCGCGTCGTGTCACTATCACTGTCATCCATGCATGGCCCATAAGGCCGCCTTGTAGAATGTGTCTAGCCCCTAGTTGTGTTTGCAGCATGGCCGTACCGACTCGTACCGCGTCGCCACCATCGGCCCCATTAAGGACGATAATAGGACCGCTGACGGACAGTTCAAGGTTTTTATTTACATTACCATCTTTCATTTTATTTTCTCGAGTGATGTGATGATGGAAGAGATGGCTCTCAGTTTGGACTCGTCTTTCCATCATCATTTACTTAATCCTGCATGGTACTTGCATTGATTTGATATCATTTGTTTTGAATAAGCTAAACACTACAGGAAATAGCATATCAAGATATAAAATTAAGAATCTATATTTATTAACCTGCGACGGAGTCAGATATCTTGATATTCCATTGTCTGTAGTCTTGACTACTGGTCAATATATGTTACTTGTAATTGTATATAAACATTTGAATTTATCAGCGTCCTCGCCTTATAAAATCGATTCGTGTAACACGCTTCGGTGATTGGATCTGGGTTATTGTATAGTTGCCGTCACGTAAAAAGGCCGATGGCGGTTAAGCTGCGCAGTAGGCGATATATCGGTCTATGCGGGGGTCGGGAGGGTATCATCCGGCGCGCGCGATTGGTTCGTCAGTCGTACCCATGCGCAAGTTTCACCCCCTCTTCACCCTACCAGCGGCCTTTACGTGATGGCAACTGTACACTCTTCTAAATTCCAACTCTGACATGTTGTGTCCGTATGATTGCAGACACGCCGAAAACCCCCCGCGAAAAAACGGAAAGCGGGAGACTTAGATGATCTCAAACAGGAGCTGGATATCGACTTCCACAAAGTTACACCCGAAGAACTATACCAAAGATTTCAAACACATCCCGAAAACGTAAGTGTAGTTGGAATGACTTTGACATCATCGTTGTTTGTCAATATGTTATTGTGTCAATTGTATAAAATGCAAAATTTACCATTAATATCTCCTTCTTTGTCTCGCGCGTTGCGTGCGACTTGTGTGACATTAAAGAACCTTTTTTATTTTTACTAAACATATTTTATGTGTTCTTAAATGTAAGAAACGTATGTGTATCATTATACTTTATTTTCCAGGGCCTTAGTCATGCAAAAGCGAAAGAGAATCTCGAACGGGACGGTCCAAATGCTCTCACGCCTCCAAAACAGACACCCGAATGGGTGAAGTTTTGTAAAAATCTGTTCGGTGGTTTCGCGTTATTACTTTGGATTGGTGCTATACTATGCTTCATTGCCTACGGAATTCTGGTGAGTACACAACTACTCTATACTTTGTCCAGTCCATATTACACATAAATAAATAAAGTTGGAGTGGCTATGGTCATATGCCTTCTAACCTAATAAAACAATAATACTACGACCACGGCTTTCCTTGTTTCAGTCTTTTTGGTGTGCAGTAGTCGAGTTATAGTTTTTGAACATGATTTTTTTTATTATTGTGTTAATTTTACCAAGTATAAGTATGCAAAGAGAGGAGTGAGTGCCTGTATCTTAGCACAGGCCTCCATTTTTAATATGATTTATGAGTAAAATACGTGATATTGTGAATGTACTTATTTGCAGTAATATTATAAATTAAACTGGTAAAATATGAACTTAACAAATATTTAACGCGAAAGTGAATTTGTCACGCTACGTCTTTATTACTCAACCAAACTCCATGAAATTTGGCAAACCTGATTTTTGACCTTCTTCTGTTCTCATTATACATCTGGTCACAATATTCATATTATCTTACCAAAACACTCCCAATGTCATGCTCGAAGTTATGAACCATATATATTTGTTTTACCTTCGACTAAAGCCATGTATCCACTTTGCAACATAATTCGTTGATGCGTCATCAAAGTAAGGTACTTGGGCATCATGTCACAGGGCGGGAGCTTCATATAAACGGGGCGTCAAATATACCTACTACTACTACAAACGAAACTGTCATCCGTGAACACGTCAATGTGTGCGTTAAACAACGAGGGTCGCCACAGCAAAATTATTTATTTATACGTATGACACAAATTAATAAAATAGTTACTACGTGCTATGAATAGTTTAATTATGAACACTTATATATTTCAATTCTGTAAGATTTGAGATTGTTTTATCTTATGTACCTGCTTATATATTTTGTGACTTACCTAACATACCTGCATCATAAATAAGTACACTTCCACATAGGCACTGCAACTGTCACAACCACATAACTATGAGGCTTAAAAATTAATTTATTATAAGTACACATATTATTAAGTATTTATTTATCATTCACAGACACACATCGCATTGAATATACTATTGTACTATGGTTATATATTAGCGCCAAACTTTGTGTTAAATATGATTAAACTAAAACAAAACAAATTATTTTTTATTGTCATCATATCACGGCTCACTAGTAAACAAATCAACAGTAGCGAGTGGCGGACGTGGCGGTGGCGGCGCCAGCGACGACCGTCGACATGCGCGCGCAGGATACGCGTGTGACCTTCGACCGGCGGCATATTTTACGAAAATCATTACCTATATAACATTTTATTGTTTTAGTTGAATGATTCGAAAAATTCAATAATATGTTGAAGAATTACACCTTGTCAAATACCCTATACAAGCATAAAAAATTTATAAAAATATATTTATTGAAATATAAAAAGACGCCGCCGCGACAATGTTGTATGTTGAAAGTGACAACTCCGTTCGTTCCATTATTGCTTACTGGATAATAACTTTACTCAACATTTATTTAGAAAAGCAGGATTGTTGGATTATTTAGGATGATAAGCCGACGACAAAGACATGAAAATAAAATTTAATTCTCATATGTTGCTCCCATTTACTAACAAAATGGCATATAACGAAAAAATGAATATCTAATGATGTGAAATATTGTTAATTACTTTGCTTACCTGTATTCAACCTTCGGAAATTTATAAAATTTACGTCCTTCTTGGTTTGTACTAGATAAACAAAGGTTAACTGCGCAGTACCTTACCATAATTAATTTCAATGAAACTATGTTTCTCTCTATCTACAAAATCGAAACGTAAGAGTAGCTTGAGATACGCTTCGCAGCTGCAAACCCCGATTCATAGTGTCCCTCGATTCAAATGAACGGGGTAGAGGTGCGGGGTACGCCATATTGCGGGAGAGGCAGGGAGCTTCCTTTCTGTACGTAGTACTTATATTAATTCTGTGATCATGTCTAAAGCCTAGTATACACAGGCAACAATCAATAGACGAGCCAGCCACATATGCTATCTAATTCACTTCTACTGACTAAAGTAAAATAGCACATCGTGTATCTCACTTATTTAATTCGTACGGAGCAAGACAGAACGACATGTCGCGCGTCAATAGTTGCCTAGTGGATACGAAGCTTAAGATAAACATTTTGTTGTAGGCGAGTACTGTGGAAGAACCGGCGGACGACAATCTTTACCTGGGCATCGTGTTAGCGGCTGTGGTTATCGTGACGGGCATATTTTCGTACTACCAGGAGAGCAAGTCGTCGAAGATCATGGAGTCGTTCAAAAACATGGTGCCGCAATTCGCGACCGTCATCCGAGAGGGCGAGAAGCTGACGCTGCGCGCTGAGGACTTGGTGCTTGGAGATATTGTTGAGGTAAGTTATTTACACATCCTTTTTTTTGTGATATGAATATTCAGGTATTCAGCGATAACCCGTAGTCGTAGGTGAGCGTCAAAAGCAGCAAAACAGCGCGGGACGACGCGATGCGTGAATATCGTTCATTTCTATCCGTATTTTAAGAACTTTTATTGGTTGAATGTCTTGATTGACTCTGTTTGAAAGAAAGAAGAAAGATTTATTCTTTTCAAAGTTATTAAAATTGCTTTTTTCACATTTTTCATCAATGTTTCTTTTTGTATCCTGTGTTTCAGTGCCTAAAATTTATTCCAATCAAGTCCTGCCGTAAAAGTTAATCGGACGAACGTACACTTTGTTGATACGTATGTAAATAAAAAAAATCCTGGTTAATGACACGTTATCTAGAATTTCGTATCACAATAATGTCACCTGTTATGTTTGTTTTAAATCACATGTAAATACGTCACGTTATGAATTATAAATTGGTCACCTTCTATAGTAGCTACTATTACTGTGCCTTGCGTGACACATAGTAATAACTTTTATTCGTGAAGTGTTAAGTATCACGCACGAAATGGCCTTATAAGCTAGAGTTTTAAAGGCCTCATTTATTTTTAGTTAGGAATGGATGTACTATTTAATATTTCCCATTACGTTGTATCTTGTAAAAGTTTTAGTAGAATGACAACTGGTTTTACGCCGCTGCTCTTTTTACACGACTGACTAAAAAAGGAGTGTTATGTTTTCAGGGTTCATGTATGTATGTATGTATGTAATTTCTTTATTCCACCATAAGTCCTGAACGGCTTAACACATTTTGATGCGAGAGATATTTTTAGATTCCTTGTATTAGCCCGAATGTCATAGGCTATGTGATTTGTCAGTCATGTTTTTTATTTTTTAATAATTAGCTTGTTATACCAATATTTTCAAGTTATATGCAATTCTTTAATCCGCGACAAGTCCAAAATGCTTACAACAATTTAAAGTTGTCAGGTATTATTAGAATCTTTACATTATCCTGGATAAAAAAGCTATTTCGGAATAACAGGCTTATATACCAATGTTTATTGATATAATGTCGGAAGTTTGTGGTTACACCCGCGTAAGTTTTCCGCTCTGAACGAAATACAAAGTTATCATTTTATCATGACATTATCTACTGATGTAAAAGTTAAATATCTCAAACATGTTCACAACATATTTCAAAATCTTTACTCCTAAATAGTGTGTTTTTGGGGTCCACGATGGTATGTGATTTCTCCACCATAACTTATAAATCATCTGCTTAGGATTTATATGTCAGAATCTTGAGTACCTCCTTGTCAACATCGATTCGATTTAAGATTATTTTTTTAATTCAATCTTCCTAGCCTCATTGTATACTTAATCGTAGGTGAAATTCGGCGACCGCATCCCAGCTGACATCCGGATCATCGAGGCGCGCGGCTTCAAGGTGGACAACTCGAGCTTGACCGGCGAGTCCGAGCCGCAGTCGCGAGGCGCCGACTTCACCAACGAGAACCCATTGGAGACCAAGAACCTGGCTTTCTTCTCCACCAACGCTGTCGAGGGCACCGCCAAGGGAATCGTCATCTGCTGCGGAGATAACACGGTGAGTTTTATGAATCAACTAGCTTTTGCCCGCAGTTTCGCCCGTGTGAATTTTCCACGGGTACAGTGCTTTTTCCCGGTATAAATAAATAAATAAATATATACGGACAAATCACACAGATTGAGTTAGCCCCAAAGTAAGTTCGAGACTTGTGTTATGGGATACTAATTCAACGATACTATATTTTATGACAAATACATATATAGATAAACATCCAAGACCCAGGCCAATCTGAAAAAGATCATTTTCCATCTTGACCTGACCGGGGATCGAACCCGGGACCTCCGGTGTAGTAGTCTGGCGTGATAACCGTTAGGCCACGGAGGTCGTCAAATGTATGAAATGATGAATGGTATGAAAGGTACCCTATGTCCTTCTCGGTACTTCTTATTATGTGTATGCAAAATTAATTTTAGGAGGTAATGAACAAATTCACTTTCACATTCAAAATATGAGTTAGGATAGGATTATGATTTACTAAGCAATGACTCGTGTTGTTAGTAGTGCTCATAACTAGTTTTAGTTTTTGAAGTGAATACTTCTGTAGACGCGGTGAGCATTTTGTGGCTATTGACTGAGACAGGTAAAACGCTTGGCTATGTAACGTCGAAGTCTTCTCAGATCGGCGAAGGCGTCTTAACACACATATTTTTTCAATCTTATGATCATATCTCGTTTTTGAAACTAAAGTAAATTTATTTCTTATCCATAAACTGAAGGAGACCTGTCTGCTCAAAAATCTTCTCAGCTGAATAAAGCTGTATGAATTTCTCTGTGCGTAATCTATTTCATATAGGTACTCTTCTATTTTTACAGTAATTTTACTCAGTCTTTTGACATGTTCATAAATAAGTAAACATTGTTGCGCTTTAGACATTGTCTCATTTCATTAGCAGTAATTGAACCATAAATAGTTTAGTACTGAGCAAGTAGGCAACGCAAAGGACAAATTACCAAGACGAGTGTCATTTACATTTTTCTCAGAGTACAAGATCAAATTACAGTCAACTATTTGATGAGCTAAGCATAACAAGCCTCACTCACTTTTGTGAAGTTATTGTGTCGATTTTTTTCGTTTTACTGACTGTTTTCACGTACTTTTGAAAGACAGCACCATAGAAAAACCAATTATATAAATACTTTCTCTTTCCTGCGGCTTCGCCCGTGTAATTAATACACCAAAACCCACCTCATTACCCACACCGTCTATTGCTGAAAACTACATAAAAATCCGTTTAGTATTTTATGATTTTATCACGAACAGATAGACAGCTGCTTGTAATTTCTTTTATAATATGTGGTGATACGGCGAGTTGAGTTATGAAGCAAATTTTGTAAAGTGCACTCACAGATTGCTTCCCGTCATAACGGTAGGTAACATTTAACCGTTAACGTTAAGTAACGTTAATGTGATTTGGTTGGTATTAAGTAACGTTAATTTTACATACGATTAAAAGCAATCCATATAGGAAGCAGTATTTGCGTCATTGCCAAAACGATCTAGACAGTATTCATATATATAAGAACTAGCCGCATCCCGAAATTCGGGATATAAAGTACCCTATGTGCTATTCCCGGTATTTTTCTACCCGTGTACCAAACTGCATCGAAATCCGTCCAGTAGATTTTGCGTTATTGAGTAACAAATATCCTCACAAACTCACATCCAAACTTTCGCATTTATAATAGTAGGAAGTACGGTGAACCGACGGTAACGCGTTATGACAGGTGATGGGCCCTATAGCCGGTCTCGCTTCTGGCCTGGACACTCCCATCGCCAAAGATATTCACCGTAGGATTAAAATAGTAATTACGATTAGAACTAATATTGTTCGACGGTACGGAACCCTACGTGTGTTAGTGTGAGTCTAACTCACACTTGACCAAATTATTATGCTTTTAATAAAAATAAACTGACGGTAAACGGTTATGACAGGTCATGGGCCGTATCGCCGGTCTCGCTTCTGGCCTGGACACTGGAGAGACGCCTATTGCCAAGGAGATCCACCACTTCATCCACTTGATCACGGGCGTGGCCGTCTTCCTCGGAGTCACCTTCTTTGTTATCGCCTTCATCCTCGGCTACCATTGGTTGGACGCTGTCATCTTCCTCATTGGTAAGTGAAACATTTCAGGTTCGATACCTATAAACTCACTCGAAAAGAAGATAATCTAAGGTACTTCACTCTTTTATAATAAAACAGATCCATACGTACAGTCGAGGGCAGATAAAACTGACCTGACTCACTGAATCCTAATCTCAGAGGGGGTCACGTTTATCTGCCCTCGACTGTAGTGTACATATAGTACGGATGTAATGAACTACGTATATATATATTTTTTGCCAATGAAGATTAACCTTTGATCTCTAACGAATTCAAAGAGAGAAGCAGAAGAAAAAAACGAATAACAAAAATCATAAAATTTTGCTTTTTCGTAACTAAACATTTTTGACTCCAACTTCCCAATGTTCCCCATAGGTATCATCGTAGCCAACGTACCTGAGGGCCTGTTAGCCACCGTGACCGTATGCCTGACCCTGACTGCCAAGCGAATGGCTTCAAAGAACTGCCTGGTGAAGAACCTGGAGGCCGTAGAGACCCTGGGTTCAACCTCCACCATCTGCTCCGACAAGACCGGCACACTGACCCAGAACCGGATGACCGTGGCCCACATGTGGTTCGACAACCAGATCATTGAGGCTGACACCACTGAGGACCAGTCTGGAGTGCAATATGGTGAGTAATGTAGCCATACACTTCCCATTATACATTTAATGGATTTTTTATTAAATTGCCAGTTTTTTTTTTTAGAAAATTTACCTCAACCATTCGTTATGCAGGGTTTCTCAGGGTCGTAACATTCGTATTCTAAAAAAATAAAAATTATTTTTTTCTGTACCACTTCTATTCACTTACTCTCTTATTATGTCCGTTATTACCACCTATTCACTTATTATGTTCGTGCAAACTCTGAATTTTCTCACATTTTGATAATCATTTTTAATGTCCACATAAGAGTAAAAATGAAAATTTAGATACCTAATCGACTATTAAACTTCTTTTTAAGCCTCGTATCCATTAGGCAACATGTCGCTTCGTACAATTTACACGAGTGAGAACTAAGTGTAGTATTTTTTTTGAGTCAATCGAAGTAAAATAACATATAATGTTGCGCGGCAATATTTCCAAGTGGATACACGGTTTTAACCAGAAATATTTCCCCTGGTTTTAACCAATATTATTTCCCCTCAGACCGTACTAGCCCCGGCTTCAAAGCCCTCGCCAAGATCGCGACCCTGTGCAACCGCGCTGAATTCAAGGGCGGCCAGGACGGCGTCCCAATTCTCAAGAAGGAAGTCGCCGGCGACGCCTCCGAAGCTGCTCTTCTCAAGTGCATGGAGCTGGCTCTTGGAGACGTGTTGTCTATTCGCAAGAGGAATAAGAAAGCGTGCGAGATCCCCTTCAACTCTACCAATAAGTATCAGGTGAGAAGACTCCTTTTGTTTAATGCTTAAGTTTTTTGTTATAGTTTTTTTTTAGTTTTATTTTCTGACGTGAAGAAGTGCCTTTGAAGGCCAAGTTTCAATAAAATAATTTGAATTTGACTAGGGTAAAGGTTAAAAACGAACGCTTGTAGTCCGTCTGTCTGTCAAGAATATTTTTCTTTGTTTTAAATTTGTTTCTTATTGTTTTCGCCTGGATATGTGTATTATCCATCCATACATCCATACAAATGCATAAAATTGGAGTGGATGTCTGTAATTTAAAATTACTTTAAATTTTAAATAGCATAGTGGTATTTACTCATTACCAAACATTTTCCAAACGTTATCCAACATTTTTTTTAGATTTTTGTCCAGGGTAATCTTCGAAACGGCTTATCTGATTTGATGGGATATTCGCTGAACGGTTAAGGAAGTTAAAGATTAACACAGGACAGTTTTTATTCTGGAAATATTTAGGGATCGCAATAATTAAAAAACCCTAAAAAAAAACACGTGGGCCACGGGAGAAAGCTAGTTGGT
>JAEMBS010000520.1:0-25000 GCA_018467065.1 Ephestia elutella
TATCTAAAAGACTCCCAGAAGGCTGACAACTTGGATGATTGTAAATATATTTCTATGAACATGTGTGTTGTACACAGTTAGCGAACCTAATTAATAAATAAAATAAAAAATCTCTAGATGTAGTTTGGCATGACAAAGAGAGCAGGGGTTGTTAGTGTTGTTACCGGTACTGTTTTCGAACCAAAGTACCGGAAAGTACCGGTACTTTCCGGTACTATATGAGTTTAGTACCGGTACAAACCAGTAACATGTCCTGAAAGAGAGTACCTAAGCTTTCCGTGGAATTCAAATCAACGACCTATGTAAAGTTCATTTATCCATAATTGTCCTATTATGTAAACAATCTTACCATGTCTTTTTAAGATTTTACAACAATATAAATTAAAATAGACTTTTTAGGAATTGCTTTCGTGGTTAATAAATGTTTTCCTTTAGAATGTTTAGGTTTTAATTAATATTTGATTTATTTTCTACAAAATTCAACAAAAAGTACTGTAAAGGTTGTTTACATAATAGGACAATTAAGTAAAAATGGAGTTTATATGACGAGTCTACGAGTCTATGTCGCAAAACGGCAGACCATAAAAGGAAATTAATTTTTCTTCATTTATCATTCACAAAAAATGTATTTTACAGACATTAATATAAATAGAGTGATTTATTACGTTTTATATTACGCCTACTTCAATAATTGCTTTAACATCAAAGGCCTTTGAGGATTCGGCAAATATCATTCGTACTCAATATTATATTCAATTATAGCAGTCATATATATTAGTATAATATGATATAATGGTACTGGTTAGTTAATTTGATTGAAATAGGAATACATTTGGTTAACTTTGATGTAATTTAGTTTATGTAAATATTGTCTTCCTCTAGAATTGATTATTTCTTGGAATTAACAGAAAATATCGTTAAATCGACTTATTGTCATGTTTCACAATTGATCATGTGGTAAAATATTAAAGAACATTTAATGATTTGGTCATGAACGATTGACCATATCGTAAAAAAGACCACCAAAACAATATTTTGGTTGGCTTTTAAAATCGATACAACATATAAATATTAGTTATATGCAATATACCCTAAATAAACCTTTACCAGTTACAAAGAATGCTTCCAATAAGAAATCATTTATCGAAATAGATAGGCGTCGCTTATTTGAATCCTAATATCCTAATAATATTATAAATGCGAAAGTTTGGATGTGAGTTTGTGAGTCTGTGAGTTTGTGAGGATGTTTGTTACTCAATCACGCAAAATCTACTGGACGGATATCGATGAAATTTGGTATACGGGTAGAAAAATACCGGGAATAGCACATAGGGTACTTTTCATCCCGAAATTCCCACGGGAGCGAAGCCCCGGGGCGTGGCTAGTTAGTAATAACTAATAAATAGTATTTAAACTAAAGGTGCTATTACTGTCAGTATTTTCGATTCTCAGTTTTTTTTCTTTTCTATAGAATAGTAGGCAAACGAGCATGCGGGTTGCCTGATGGTAAGCAATCACCGCAGTCCATAGACACTAACGACCCTTAAAAGGAAAGCGATAGACTCTTTTCTTGAAGGTCCCAATGTCGAATCTATTCGGGAACACCGCTAAGGGAAGCTTATTCCACAGCTTAGTGCAGCGCAATAAAAAGCTGCGCGAAAAACGGGCAATGGTTGAACACCAACCATCAAGGTGGTGGGGGTGGTACTTCAGTTCCTCCAATAGGCCCCCTATCCACCTAAATGTAGCTTTAGAGTACCCCAATTTCCGTCTTTGTCTTCCCCAAGATAAGACATAGTATTTGTATCTTATCATAACAACTCCATATTTGTTTGGAGACTGTCAGTCTTTTAACACATATCCCTGAACATACGTCCACTAACGTCCATATTTGCGAAGCACTTCCCTTTAATGGAATCCATTATACTGGACTCAGCATCAGAAGTGTCTTGTTTGATTTGTTCGTATAGCAGAAACTGATCCAACACGCATTTCTTGGGATATTTGAATAGCGAGGAATAAGAACATAGATAAGTGTGGCCTTCGAGTCTCACGACTCCTGACTCGGTCTACACCGTAAGAGATAAAAACATGATTCTATTTATGTAAGTACAAAGATTAAGCTGATGGAGACCTCTCATGAAAATTCGATCTTATTAGAAAACAAAAGGCTATTTACATGATACGAAAGAAGCTTCATAATAATTGGAACAAAGCATATTAGAATAGGCTATGAAAAAATACAATTATTAAAATAATATAAATCTTTTCACGATGAAACATAAATTAAAAAGCTGATCCGAAGTGAACAAGTGCCCTTACTGTGACCCTGATTGACCTTCAAGGTCACCCCTGTGAACTCAGCGACCTTCTTGAAAACGCGACAACGTTCTTTGAAATGGTAATCAGTAGTTAAAATGTGACATTGGGGATTGATGTCTTGAGGTTGGCAAAGTAAAATATAAGTAAAAATTTGGTATAACAAAAAAGATAAGTTAATTCTGAAGGTAGGATTCATTAATCTTAATCAGTATTTCTTTTGTAGGATTACAAGAAACTCTGAATACTTCAGTTTCTATTTAAATAAAAATACAGAAACTTTATTTGCCTTTGTAACGCAAGCAAGGATTACAAACTACATGTCCAAAGAATTTATCCTATAAGTAAGAGTAATCTTCTCTCGTAAGATAAACTTGTGTGTCACAGGTCAAGTAAAATTTAATCTATTTAAATAATTTAAAAAATAATCCTTTAATTTCTCTTCACATAGGTTTGGCACATAAGTTTTCTGCTTACCCCAAAGGTCGACTGTTAGATAATGCTTTTGCATTAAGTTCACCTATTGTGCCATACATTGTATTTGTGCAATAAAGGTTAAATAAATAAATATAATAAGTGTATATTAGAACTTAGGTACAACTTAATAACCTGTAATGCGAGAGAGTGGTGTCTGAAATAAGTTTCCTAAGAAACCCGTGATACAGATCACCACGGACATCACTTCTCCGCTAAATTAGGTATGTATCTACCTATCTATCTAGAACAGTATGGCGGCATACCAAACATTACAAGATGGACCCGAACATGACCACAATGTGTGCTATGCTGACCTCAAATTGCTGACGTGGCTACATTCCAGTGCTTCTGTAAATTATGTGCTAAACTAGCTGTTGCCCGCGGCATCAGTATATTCCACTCTGTTCACCTGGGTGATATCACCTGGGTGAAAAGAGTAGATTTGTTAGTATCTTTATTTCACCTCAGACTCATTTCCTCCAGAAAATTTCATCAGGTGAATTGATTCGACAAAATTAATGTCATATCTTTACACAATTATAAGTAACCCTGATGATCACTTTTTGTTTAATTTAAATCAAACTTATTAAAATATTAACTTGACTTTGATTTGAGAGTTATTTTTGAGATGTCGTATGTAGGTGATAAAAGTATACTAAATTTACTAAAAAAGTGGCTCATTATCACCTGGGTGAATAAAGACGAAAGTGCACAAATGACACCAAGTTGTCGAATCAATTCAACTGGGTGCTATCACCTAGTTGAAATGAGTCCACGGTGAAATGAAGACACTTAAAAGTCTACTCTTTTTCCTCATGTGATATCGCCTAGGTGAACAGAGTGGAATATACTGCGTCATCGCCCGCTGCAACAACTATGTCACTCTTTAGTCTTCTTTATAAAGTTAGTGTTAGAGTGGAAACATTAACGCGAGTGAAGCTGCTGTCACTCGCGCGAATGTAGTTTTTTTACCCTATTTACCCTAGGGGTTGAATTTCCAAAATTCCTCTAAGTTTTACGCTATTAAGAAAACCTATCTGAAAATTTTCAGAAAAGTTTAAGTTTCTACGTTTAGCGATTTCGTCTCTGCGTTGATATACCATTAGGTAATTTATTTCATAGTTATTTTGCTCTATAGACATGAGGTTTAGGCATTTTGCTTCGTAATCTTTTTGATTTTGGGGCAACATGATCAGGAATGTACCAATAAGGCAGACAGCGTCCGCTTTCATATTTTTTAAGATATAACTGCTACACAGCAGTCACGAACACACACATTGACGACGAATTCACACGAATTGAATGCAAATACAAAATCAATGATTTCAGTTCAGTTATGAATTTCAATGGAAAATAGACGAAAATCGTCGAATCGAACAAAAATAGATTAGTAAATTATTCAGGCCAGTAATCTGGGTTATGACTGAAATAGACTTGATTCTGATTAGCTGTGAATCGTTAATAGAGGGTTGTATCATTTCAAACTGTTATTCAATCGGTAAGCATTAAATTAGGTTTGAACATTTTTTTCTTTTTCTTGACATGTTTATAAAGTTAAATACGCTAATATTATTACAATACAAAATAATATGACGATATTAAACGAAAACTTTCAAACAAATAATTTTCAAATGCGTATATGTCTTTAATCACCAGTCATGTTAACAAATATGTGTTTGTGTATTCAACTTAAAAGTAATCCGTATAAGTTACCAAATAATCTTACGAGGCTTATTAATTTGCTTTATAATTCTTAGTTAGTTAGTCAATATTGTAAAACTTCGAGATACTTGTAATAACTATCTGAACAAAAAATATCACTCTTTTTATAAGCTTTATACTGATGGGTCAAAGGATGAAGCCTGCAGATGCGGAGCTGCTTTTTACGATCCTTATGAAGGATTATCAATCAAATTCAACATCTCTGGCGATATGTCTATTATGCACTGTGAGCTGATTGCAATATTTGAGGCACTACAATATGCAGCATCGCTTGAACATAAGTTTCTTGTAATCATCTCAGATTCAAAAAGCGCTTTATTACATTTGGCTCGGATTACCTCGAACAGTCGAGGTTTTCCGATAGCCTACAAAATCCTGGACTGCATCAGTAGGCTTCAATCTTTAGATAAAAAGTAATACTGCAATGGATCCCATCACATGTAGGTCTCACGGGCAATGAGGAGGCTGACCTAGCGGCGAAACAAGCCATAACCGAGGGTACCATTTACGAATCGCTTCCTTTATACAGTGAGGCGCTAAAACGGGTTCGTGCGGACTGCAGACAAATGTGGCACGTATATTTTGATGAGCGGTCTCGAGATAAAGGTATCTGGTATAGGACCATTCAGTGCCAGCCTCCTCCTTGCCCTTGGTTTGACGACCACCTCGGCAGCAGATCTTCGGTTGTAACTTTGCTAAGACTTCGGTGTGGACACATTCCATCTAACAAGTATAAATACTTGATGGGTTTTTCGGATTCTCCCAATTGTTCGGAGTGCGATACAGTAGAAGACGTGCAACATGTGTTGATGGAGTGTGTCCGCAATGAGGCACTCCGTCGAGACGCTGAGCTTGACTACCTCTCTGTCGGTACATGCAATAGTATTTTGGCTACTCCATTGTCGGACGATGCCAAACACCTAATCAAACTGTGCAATTATATTTTGTAATTCCATTGGTAGTTAACCTTACGGGGGTGACATAGTCACTGTGTGACAAAACTCCTTTAAATTAATAAAGATTAAAAAAAAAAAAAAAAAATTCTTAGTTTCTGCCTAAACCTCCGCAAAACAGAAGTACATATTAAATAATATTTTCTAAGAATTTTCCTACGTTTCGTTTCTATCGTGTCAAGCCATTTTCCTCCTTTCTCGGTACGCCGCTTCAATGTTTTTCAATAAACCAGTTTAAACCCCTTCAATGTATTCCTTTGCTCGCCGTTTATAAATATGTAACGCTTCTAAAGCCCGCCTCAAAGGGGTCGGATCTGTATTTTTCAGAGCGTCCGGCAACACTAAACAAAACGGCAATTATTGACTGACCCAGTTCAAGTGGGGCCACGAAACCAGCGTCCGAATATTTAAAAATCTTTATTGAAGCCAAAAACTTCAAAACAATTTTCTTATGTTAAATATGGACAATAAGGAAACCAACACACGCAGAAGACCACCCGTTATGGCAACGGGTGCCCAACTGCCCAAGTCAATGTGTATCTAACGCTTTGAAAGACTCGTCATTGTCTATGTCAAGTCACGAGTATATTTACTTTGTTTACTCCTAATAGTCTTGTCTACTTACATACATACATACACACATATTATCACGCCTTTTTCCCGTGGGGTAGCGAGGCAGAGACTAGCGATTTCCACTTGCTATGATCCTTACAGATCTCTCTTGCTTCCTCTACACTCATCACTCTCTTCATACATGCTCTCCGGTTACGGGTGCTCCTGATATCTCCCTTTTTAAGGAGGTCCGCAATCTGGTCGAAGTGCGAAGTCCTGTCCTGTTGCATGTAATATTAATATTCGCTACTAAATATGGCAAATACATATCATCAGCTGGGTGTGTGGCCCCACATATCGCTGAATGCGCTCGTTTAGTAAGCAAACTGCAGTGGCACTGCACCCTAATGGTTTTTACGCGTTGCAATGCAACGTTTGTACAGCGGAATGGACATTTGCTGCTGTCTGTGTTCCACGATTCAGCTTGTTTATGGAAATATCTTTAAGTATCGTAAATTTTGGAGTTGAAGACGAAGACATTTTCGAATTCTTGGATTAACTTAGACATTTTAGAGTTACAAGGCTTTTTAAGGAGTTTTTTTTGTACTACTAAGTAGGTAAATAGGCATGTTTCCCCCCTAATGGAAAGCGGTCACCGCAGCCTATGGACGCCTGCAACACCAGGGGTTTAAGACCACCATTTGCACATATAGGCAGTCCCATAAACTGGCACAGGAAAAAGTAAAATTAAAAAAGCTATCCTCTATTCTACGTAACGAAACCGGAAAAAGCTGTATCTTTTTCCGGTTTCGTTACGTAGAATAGAGGAAACCCCCACAGGAAAAAGGCGTGATAATATGTGTGTATGTTACGTAGAGTTAAACACATGCGATGACTTTATATCATACACAACACTGCAAAATTTGTCATTTTTGCGCTTCAACAAGCAAAGAAAGTAGATCTTTAAGGAACAAAAAATAGGCTCTAAAATAAGACTAACTATACCCGAAATTCCCAAGGCAGCAAATCCAGAGTACTCATTTAGTATACGAGTATAATGAAGAAAAATGAAGTAACAGCAAAGCATATTTACCTCCACTTC
The DNA here is from genome assembly GCA_018467065.1 of Ephestia elutella. NCBI lineage: Eukaryota > Metazoa > Arthropoda > Insecta > Lepidoptera > Pyralidae > Ephestia > Ephestia elutella. Next base: position 7,126 of record JAEMBS010000520.1, read on the forward strand.
ACCGAAGTCTCATGACGTCAAAACCCTGTAATTCGATATAATGGGGTCATTCCCTTAACAAATTACCGCCATCTTTATTTCTGCGAATGCTCTTTCCTTACGTACAGTAATCGCATTAGGAGTGTACTGGCGTAAATTGCGAAATATTATTATCTTCAAGGGTGTTGTATGAAAATGTGGCTGAATTCTGTTATCCTCTGTTTATGAGTATCACATTAGTAATAGGCTTTGTAATCAAAGGCTAGAGCTGAAAGGCACTACAATCAGACTTTATTAGGTCCAATTTGAGAAGTTCTTTCTGTTTATTATATACTAGTTTTTGCCCGCGGCTTCGCCCGCGTGAATTTCCCACGGGAACCGTGCCTTTTCTCGGGATAAAAGGTACCCTATGTCCTTCTCAGTACTTCTAACTAAGAGTATGTAAAATTTCAAGACGATTGGTTCTGTAGATAAAGTGTGAAGAGGTAATAAACAAACAAACTCACTTTCGCATTTATAATATTAATTAAGCCTGTCCTAAAGAATCCCGATATTCCTACGGGAGCAAATCCGCAGGGCACAGTAACATAACTTGCATTCTGTATCATCAATAATGGCTGTCAGATTAGAAAGCTTATTCATTCAATCGGATCACAAAGGGAGGGAATCAAACTTTTTCTTTTTGGATTGGATCTTATGTTACAATATGGTAACTAAAACAAAAGACAACTCTATATGAACCAAAAGGTCCTTAACCTATCCTTTATGTTCTTGATTTCGAATGGGAAGCGAGGTCAATCGACCTTCACACTTGGCTCTCAACAAAAATACAAAACAGCATAATATGACAGTATTTTTAGTATTCCCCCTATATTTATACTGTGGGTATAACCTACCATTTGGTAGGGGCATACCCAGGGGAAATGAACATATTAGATTGAACAAATGTAAACGAACCTATGTACATCTGAAATAAAGGCAATTTTTATTCTATTTTATTTATAACCTACCATTTATTAGATTCCTAGCCCCTAGTATCACTATCTACACCAGTGGCCGTTTGGAGGTAAAATCCAAGTGAAGGATGTGCGACGATCGTCGTCACACCGCACACGTCACGAATTTAAATGAAGTGGTGTGCGTCACGACAACGCGACCACGGTGAGACTTTTTCTATTTTTCATACTCTTTGATATAGGTTGAATAGTGTTAAGGATCGACTTATACAGAAGAAGCAGAAGAAGACTCTTTTGTCTAGTAGTGTGACATAGATTTTTAAAATGTTTCGGATACCTATATATATAAATCAGCCTTACACACGTTTGAGCAGATAAAATAATTAGCGTGCACAAGCTTTTAGACACAATCATTCTAAAATCATATGAGGGCTTTATAAAAATAACCTAAAATCAATAACTTTTAATCGTAATAGCGCAATGGCTCTTCATTGCACACTTACCTAATGCTAAAAGTATTATATGATAGTCGATCACACACACTGTCTAATTTTGGAAGCCAAATTAGAAATTACTCTTCTAAAAATATCACAATACAATACCTATTTATATAGGCATACGCCAAAATCCACCTCTCAAACGTGTGGCCGTACATAGAACAAGAAAAGCATTTATTCATTGTCCCGCCATTGTGACGCACACGCCGAAACTCAGAAGTCTCGATATTTTACACACGAGAGGGTACTTATTTAAGGGATCAGAGGTGCCTGCCTTGATTTATTCAGAGGACTCGAGATTGTGTCTGTTCTTCTTAGATCCACCGTCAGACGTGATTGTGAATAAGCTTTGTTATGTTTTTCGAGATAAAATGTACCTTATGTGTGATTCCCGCTATTTTTCTGCTCATGTATGTACCGAATTTCATCAATATTCGTCCACTAGATTTTTCATACAAACATAACCTACATGGAAAAACATAACATACTCACAAACCTACATGGAAACGTTATGTAAGTAGGTTTGATGTAATCTTTGTTATCACCGTCCTCCTTAATCACTTTGCCTGAATTTTAAGTAAAATAAACGTAAAACATAATAAATAAGTTGCGCTCTTCAGTGTAAAAACGTCGTCGATCAATTAAGTCAGTCGAGATTAGCTTTCAGAATTTTTAAAGAATTTCAACATCATCACTTAGCCTTTCAATGTGAAATAAATTAATAGCAAGGATCGAAATCACTAGTACCATCAAGAAAGCGACACCCAAAGGGGAATGGTGTTCAGTTTTCTCATATCTCCCCTTAATGGGGTGGAAATGAGACGGTGATAGTAGTCGTTACGTCTTCCTGTGCTAATTCTGTTTTGAATTGCGCGAACAATGGGTTATGATCTTCGTGTTTGAAGCGATTTACTCCTAAATAGATGGGCGAATTGGGTAAAAGTCAGACTAAAAGTGGACTGTTTTCAAAACGTCTAGTTCTAGACCCTTTCGCTTTTTAGTTATGCCTAGTTGTTTAAGCAATTAATGCACTTAAAAGGGGCAAATTTCAATCTTAGTTGTGGCCTAAAATGTACTTCTGAATAGAGCAATCTTCATTGACCACCACGAAAGAAAACATCGTGAGGAAAAATGCACACTAGCAAACTGTTTGGTGCGATCGTTTGAAACAGAGCTGCTATCGCTAGATGGTGATAGTTGCTAAGATATAAAAGAGGACTTTTTCATCTAGCCTGTAGGTGCTGTGGCCTCCTCATTCTTCCACTCATCTCTCTCCATGCTATTTTTGACTATTCAGGTAGGAATTTTTCTACATTGTCCCGCCATCTCCTTCTGGGTCTACCTTTTCTCTTTTCTTCAGATGATTTTATTACTATGCGGGCTCAGTGACCCAAAATGAGTCTTGGCCTCCAACACAAGAGCACGCCAGCGTCTCTGGTCCCGCGCAAGCTCCCGCCAGTCATCGCCAACTTGAAGCTCGCGCAGATCAACCATATGATGAATTTATTCGACTTGAAAAAAAATCTGACACTAGAATGCTATCTATGTAAGTCGAAAAGAAAGATACCCATTTAAATCCGTAGTAAGACTAAACATGATGGAAGTTTTCAACGAACTAAATTATGAAAACAATGGATATTTTCAAACAGTCCACTTTGGGTCTGACTGTTATTTCTCTGCTCCTAAACAAGGGTTCAGTTAAGGAGTATAGTGATAATATAATGATGATGTCATTTTCAGTGCTATTATTATTCATGGATGCATTTATACACGGCATATAAAGCACTAAACTTTATGACGACTCATCGGATACTATTCGGATATAGTCAGGTCATAAATGCTGTATGGCGTTGGTCTTGTTGAAGTAATTAAATCCTTAAAATAAATGTAATAACAGGATAATTTCCGTTCATATGAAGCAATAAAAAAATACTTTCAAAAGACGGGAATGATTTTAATTACTGAGCGGAAAAATATATCTCTGACATAGGTACTAGATTTCTCATACACACATAGGTCGTCGAATGCACGTAGAACTTGGGTAATTGGGGCGATTGACACCACGAAAGATTAGCACCACTTTGTGAATGGCCTAAGGACTCTTTTTGAATTTCTCTTTTTGAAACCACGCCCTATTCTAGAGGTTCCAATTAGCCAATTCACACTATTTCACACTATTAATGATTTGGTTAAAATGTCCAACAAAAGGGAAGGGAAGAAGAGGTCCAGAGAGACCGGAGAAAGAGTTATTTAAGCCACCTGAAAGATAAGGCAGGCGTCGTATGTAAATGTAAAGCCGAGAAAAGAGAGGCGTGACGTATACCGACAAGAGCACAGCTCTTAAATAAGAAGAAGAAGTCCAACAAAAACTTAGTTCACTGCTCAGAACATAGACAAGAGACGTATTTATGTTTTGAGCAGTGAACTAAGTAATCCCGATAATCCAAAAAAATAATAATTTTAAGCATAAAAAGCAAGGGCACATGTCAGTGTTGAATTATGGTTATTCTACATCCTTTAGCCTCAATTCGAAATTTAACGACCATCATGTTTATTTCTGCTCCAATTTTTCAATCAGGCGCTTCCATTCATAAAACCCGACACTGCGTTAAACTGCATTGAAAATGCATTGAAACAGTTCAATGAACCGTACAGGAACACCGGCACGCGTATGCAATCTTAATTCACTTCCATGACGATAATTTCCAATGTCTTACACAATACAATGCGTTTGTTATGAATATTTGGATTGAATTGTAGGGTTGGCTCGTGTTATTCTTAGCAACATGGGTACCTTATTTCTACCTGGTATTATGGTACTAATTTCCTATTAGTTCAACCTGGACCTTATTTTAGTTTAATTGCTTCTCTATCGCATTGGTGTATCATACTGTAATGATAGATATAAGCTCATGAAATAAATAAAATAAACTTGGAATTTATAGTAAAGGTAACATTAACCTCCCGTTTCGGGTGGGACAAACTCGCTTTCAGGCTGTTAGGCAGGCGACGAAAAAAGCTTATTTACCAATAAGTGTACGCAATATAAACGCAAGGACGGCTGCGTTTGCGTAGCTTCAAATTAAAGATTTGAAATGAAAATAACCGTGCTTTACTAATACACATCGAGGTATATGTACTTACGTGTACATATATCTTGCTAATAATACTTCGTTTCGAAATTCGTATCGATGCTAATTATTAGAGCTAAATAGTAAACACACTGTCATAAGAAATATAAATAGATTGGGTCTTTATTGATACTCTATTCTAAGAATTTGGGTCATCAATAATGACGTTTAAATATTTTTATTGGCTGTCACGTCACCTGTCAATGTCAACCCGTTTTGCTCTAGTCTGTCGGTCTATGGGTTGATCACTTCCTTTTCTGCTGATGTGTGTTTCTTCGTGTCCGTATTGGAATAAATAATTATCCATTATAATCGCTCTGGTGTTTCTATTTCTGCCCAAAACCCTTCAGGTTATGGGCCCAGGACGCCGAGAGCTACACAAATAATACAATATTTCGCGTCAAAAACAAGAGGAAATGGCCGGAAATAATTCACCGCTGCAAAACATCGAAAAACTCAAAGGTATAGAAAACTATTCCACGTGGAAGTTTTGCATGAAGATGATTCTAATCCATGAGGAGCTTTGGGACACTATCGATGGTGAGCAAGTAGACACGAAAAAATCACAGAAAGCATTAGCTAGAATATGCTTGTCGGTGCAAACGAGTGCATTCCCTCATGTTAGGAACGCAAAGAATGCCAAAGAGGCGTGGAATAATCTGAGCAAAGCCTATGAGGATAAAGGGCTTTGTCGAAGACTAGGATTATTACGAACGCTGTTCAGCACCAAATTGTCAGAACACAAAGACATGGAAAGCTATCTTAGTAAACTACAGGAGTTATCGCAACAGCTGCATGACATCAATTCACCTTTGGAAGATGAGTTTTTGGCTGTAATCATGCTCAGCGGACTACCATCTAACTATGATCCGCTAATAATGGCACTTGAAAACTCTAATCTGAAGTTGTCAAGCGACATAGTTAAAGGAAAACTATTGCAGGAGTATGACCGCAGAAACAAGGCTGAAGAAACTGTAGCCTTCACAGCAGCCAGAAAGGCGCCAAAATGCTTCAAATGTAAGAAAACTGGCCACTTCATAAAGGATTGCCCTAAGAATAAGAACCAGGAGAAAGACAAGAGATCGGATAAGGACAAAGTCGGACAAGGGTCCTGGAAGGATTCATCAAAGGCTCTCCTAACGGCACTCTCAGCAAGTATTCAGTGCAATGTATGGTATGTGGACAGTGGTGCGTCAAATCATATGTGCAATAATAGAGAAATTTTGTGTAATTTTAGTGAAGAAAAGTCTTCACAAGTGAGTGTTGCGAATGGTGAAAAATTGTTAACAGCTGGACTCGGGAATGTGCAAGTCAAATTGAAAGACTGTGTAAGAACAATTAGAGACGTTTATTATGTGCCTAATCTTTCAGCGAATTTACTTTCTGTTAGTTCTTTAGTTAAGAAAGGTTATAAAGTTGTTTTTAGTAAACAGAGATGTACTATATCTGATGAGAATGAAGTTTTGGCAACTGCCACTCTTAGGAATGGTATCTATCAACTTGATGTCATTGATCAGCCTTTGTGTGTGGGGGGAGCTACTAATTTTGCTTCTTTCAGTACAGTTACCGATGAAACACTACAGTCTAGTGATGAAACCTCATCAAACTCATCAAAAGGTATGGTTACAGAAGAATCTCAAGAAATATGGCACCGTCGACTTGGCCATTTGAACTCTAGGAGTATGGCACTGTTAAACAGAGGTATGGTTACTGGCATTAAATATAATTCAAATGTTTTTAATTCTTGTATTGCATGCATCGAAGGCAAGCAAACTCGAGCTCCTTTTCCTAAGAAGTCATATAGTAGGGCAAGTGAGGTACTTGGCCTGATTCACACAGATTTGTGTGGACCAATGCCAACGCAGTCTCTTGGTGGAGCTAAATATTTCCTCACATTCATAGACGACTTCACCAGAAAAACTTTTATTTATTTTTTGCGAAGCAAGGATGAAGTTTTTGATTATTTTAAGAATTTTAAAGCTATAGTGGAAAATGAAACTAACCACAAAATAAAAATTCTGCGTAGTGATAATGGTGGTGAATTTGTTAATTCTAAATTACAGGCATTTTTGAATGAAAGCGGAATAAAGCATCATACAACAGTTCCATATTCGCCACAGCAAAATGGAGTGGCAGAGAGAGCAAATAGGACTATTGTTGAAAAAGCAAGATGCATGTTAAGAGACGCTGGCCTGAATAACAAATTCTGGGCAGAAGCTGTGAACACTGCTGTGTATCTCAAAAACCGTTCACCAACCAAGGCCCTGATTGGACAAGTACCTGAAGAAAGGTGGAGCAACAAAAAGGTAGATATAAGCCATTTACATGTTTTTGGATGCGTTGCTTATGCTGTTACACTGAACAGAAACAAACTAGATTCTAAATCTAAACAGCATATTTTTGTAGGGTACTGTGAGGGTACTAAAGGTTTCCGATTGTTAGATCCTGAAAGATTTTACAAGTGTGTCAAAGCAAGAGATGTGATTTTCTTGGAAAATAAGTTTTTTAATGATAACAATAGGTCACATGATGAAAATTTTGACTCTGTCTTTATTGAATTTCCCCTAAATGATGCTCGGGGCAAAGATAGACAGACTGAACAGTCTACTGTAAGACAAGATATTTCTGATGACCAATCAAATCAAACCAATTTAGAAAGTGAGGTTGACACAACTTTCGAATCAAATTGTTCTGCGGATTCTAGTTATGTTCCAGGACAATCGACACTGGAAGATATGACAGGTTCATCAGATTATGAAGATACTGATGTGGCCTCCATGTCTGTCCTGTTGGTGAAAAATCTGTGCAGCAATGATGAGCCAGAAACCGTGCAGGAAGTTTTGGCATGCACAGAAGCAGCTGAGTGGAGAAAAGCAATGTCAGATGAGTATAAATCTTTTGAAGACAATAAATGTTGGACTCTTGTTGAGAAACCGAAAAACCAAAAACCAATTAAGTGTAAATGGGTTTTCAAAAAGAAGAGAGGTCTCAATGGTGAACTTTTAAACTACAAAGCTCGTCTAGTAGCCAAAGGTTATTCACAGAAGTATGGAGTCGACTATGAAGAGACTTTCTCACCGGTGGTAAGATACTCAACCATTAGAACTCTTCTTGCTATCGCTGCAGAATTTGACATGAGCATTGATCACCTTGATGTCAAGACTGCATTTTTGAATGGCAATCTTAACGAACAGGTATACATGGAACAACCAGAAGGTTTTATTCAAAAAGGTAAAGAACATTTTGTCTATAAATTAAACAAAGCCATTTATGGCTTGAAGCAAGCTTCAAAAATGTGGTATGAAAAAATAAATGAAGTATTATTACAGAAAATGAACTTCAAGAAGATGTCTTCAGAACCATGTGTTTTTTTTCTGAAAACACATAGTGACTTAATAATTATTGCACTATATGTTGATGACATATTATTGTTTTATAACAATGCAACATTGAAAGAAAAGGTTAAGCATGACCTTATGTCAACATTTAAAATGACTGATTTGGGTCCCGCACATCACATTCTTGGTATGAGAGTAAATAGATATCAGAATAAAATTACTCTTGATCAAACTGGATATATAAAAAGAGTTTTGGAGAAATTCAACATGGGGGATTGCAAACCTACAAAAACTCCACTAGAAAAAGGTATCAAATTGTTAAAATGTGATAAGAAAAATGATAATTTTAATTACAGGAATCTAGTCGGCTGTCTCATGTACATAGCAGTATGCACCCGACCAGACATCGCTCATGCTGTGAGTGTGCTCAGTCAATTTAATGAGTGTCACACTGAACATCACTGGAAAGCATTGAAGCGTGTCCTACGCTATCTTAAAGGTACGCTAGACTATGGGTTAGTCTTTCAGAAGGGAGGTCTAGATGTAACTGCTTATATTGATGCTGATTGGGGTGGTAACGAAATTGATCGTAAGTCTTTTACTGGTTTTATTTTTAAGCTAGGTAATTCATTGATTTCTTGGGAAAGTCGAAAGCAAAAGACTGTTGCTCTCTCCAGCACAGAGGCTGAATATATGGCACTGTCAGATGGATGTAAAGAAGCTCTTTTTGTTCGTAGTTTTCTTAATGAATTACTAAATATAAATTGTAAAGTAACATTGTATAACGACAACCAATCTGCTCAAAAATTGACTGTTAATTGTATGTATCATGGTAGAACCAAACATATTGATGTGAGGCACCATTTTATTCGAGAAAATGTTAAGAAAAATGTTTTATGTATCAAATATTTGCCAACTGATTTAATGATTGCAGACTTGTTGACAAAACCTTTAACTAAAGAGAAACATGATCAGTTTGTGAAAGGATTATGTCTTCATAATCTTTAATTGTAAGTAGCAATTTTAATGTACAAAAGTGAACATGTTGTGTTTATGATGTTCAAGCTTTGTTTATGTATTTCTTCAAAAGTCATGTTTCAACATTGTAGTAACTATCTTATATATACTAATGTATTGAGTATAAATTCAGATGTACTTAGTGATAGTTATCTATTTCTAATTTAGTTTTGTTCTTATGACATTGGTTTAAGGGGTAGTATTAGAGCTAAATAGTAAACACACTGTCATAAGAAATATAAATAGATTGGGTCTTTATTGATACTCTATTCTAAGAATTTGGGTCATCAATAATGACGTTTAAATATTTTTATTGGCTGTCACGTCACCTGTCAATGTCAACCCGTTTTGCTCTAGTCTGTCGGTCTATGGGTTGATCACTTCCTTTTCTGCTGATGTGTGTTTCTTCGTGTCCGTATTGGAATAAATAATTATCCATTATAATCGCTCTGGTGTTTCTATTTCTGCCCAAAACCCTTCACTAATAATACTTCGTTTCGAAACTGACGTGACATAAAAGCAAAATATTATGAAGGGAGAGACGAGCCGACTTCGGAATATAGAGTTCTTCAAAATGAACGTGAAAATATTTATTCTGGGTCGGCAATGCGCGTGACACCCCTGGTATTGCAGACGTTTGGTGCGTCCATCTGCTTCTGTGTGACCGGTTTCTATCAGGCTCATACTTGCCTACTTAGTAACTAGTATAAAAAATTGGGATAAAAGTTAATAAAACCCAGCAGCCGCCAACCCTGAACACAATGCGGGGCATCAAGTGTCCAGCGCGGAACTATAAAACGCAGCGGAAGCCATTTGCGTCGGCTGACAGGAATTAACATTCCCGTGTCCAATGGACAGTAACCTTTTACATCTGTTGTTTAATTATTTGGTGTTTTAACCACATGTGGTGCAAATAAAATTAATTTTATTCTATAAAAGGTTACACCAACAGCATACCTAAAGTAGATATTTGTTACTGCCTCAGCTTCTATCTTGATTATCGATTTCAACGAGATTTGTTGCACAGATATGATATAGTTGGACATAAGATATATTTTTATCCTAAAACTATCATGACACAGAGTCTTACTAGTTTCAAGCTTCGGTCAAACTCTGTTTCATTCCATATAAAACTAAAATGGAATAAGGGATATCCTAAAAAGAATCTCCTGAAGGCTGGAAACGATTAGGAATATATAATATACAGAGGTATCTAGTAAAAAAACGTTGGTCAGGTCGTGATTATCCTCGACGAGCATACTTCCACAAAATTTTTTTATTGTAAATATTCATAAAAGGGAGATACTTGTGTATATGAAGAGAGAAATGAATATAGAAAAGAAAGGGATCTTAGCAAATGTAAATGCAGTATCTGCCTACTCCCATGTAAAACAGGTGAATATGAGACATAATATTTATGGATAATGTAGATATATGTACGAATAATAACACAATATGTTCACTGAAGCGGTTACTCGACGGAAACTAATCAAGAACTCATCTGTTCGAGGAAATGACATGCACCGTGCATGTGATGAGTCTCGCTAATTCTGCGATAATGGCACTATGTTAGTTTGGCTTCCAAGATTGTAGTTCGCATAATCTCCGGTTTTTGATGACATAGTATTTGGTGAAGAAGATGTCGACATGCTCGTCAACCTTTTCACAGTCCTGAATTTTAGAGGTTAAATATTTAAAAAAAATCAAAACACATTATAATAGAAAGCCTACTGAGCCTGACAAAAATATATTTATATTAATTTCATTTGTTCATATTACTATTATCTCCCTGACGATAATAAAAGCTTATGCCAAAAACTTTTTTTTTTAACTTTTTAATACTCAATCTTTAAAACTTTCAAAAAATTGCTACTACAAATGACAGACTTCCTACCCCACTTCAAAATATAGAAGGGTAGGTAGTCTGTAAAACAAACCACTGCCATAAAAATGTGCCCACTGCAATAAAAATGTGCAACATAATAGTTCCAAGTGCCAACCCAACTTCCAAAAAGCGAAATGTGGCCAAAAAAAATGGGCACAAAAAATTAAAATGTTGATTTTGGTCATTCGAAAATAGCGAAATCTTATTCGATTTTCGAAACAGGTCGATACTTGTCTGATGTAAAAAATGGTCAAGCGTAAGTCAGTTTCATAGATCTAGGGTTTCGTACAGACGATTTGCTGCCATTAGCTTGTGAAGTCAATTTAACTGATCGTAGTTAATACGATCAGTTAAATTGACTTCACAAGCGTTTTGTAAATACTATCCCCTTGTCTATGAAGTAATTTAACCGTTCTCTTTGCTTATTATTGTTAGGGACAATTATTTCGGTTTTTGTGTGAATAGATGTAAAGATAAAATCCTTTGGGCCTACTAGTTTTGTCCTCTCTCCTCTGTTACATACATATATACATAAAATCACGTCTTAATCCCTTACGAGGTAGACAGAACCAAGAGTCGTGAGACTCGAAGGCCACGCTTAAATAAATAGTGGGCTTTCTGATGGAACCTCTCCTCTGTTACCTTAATTATTTCTTTTTACATCAAAAGCAATAATTAAAAGAGACATTTTTGACACCATTATGTTTCAAACATCGCACATAAAAACATTCTATTCGGGTTTCGATTCGACTAAATAAATCGCTCAAACTTATTCAACAAGGGAACAAGGGTTCAATAAAGTTTGTGCGATATAAATTTAATTCCAAAAACAAAATACAAACTATGAATAGAATAATAATTTGTCTTGGCGATGTATTCAAAGGAACCTTCAATCGCGGGTCCCTAAAATTCTCTCCATAAATACAAACGGAACACAATAAGGGACAGAAAAGGGATTGTGGAACGGGCGAGAAGCGACCCAGCACAAAGGGCCTATTGTCAAGTTTTCTGGCCAAAAAATAAATGGTTTCTTTGAAAGATGGCCGACGGATTGGAGATACATCTATGGTAATTAGTTAAATAATTACGTGTTAGATCTGGAATCTTTGAGTGGGCAATTTGTAAGGTGTGTTGGAATCCGATATCATCTTCGTTTATGGTAAGAAATGCTATTTTATGCATGAAGTGTGGAAAAAATATATAATTAATACATGAATGAATACATACTGTAAGATTACTATATGTTTCAGTAAATAAAGATCTTTAACTTTACTTATCTTTAACAGTCATAATAAAAATAATAAGTAACCATGGTAATCGAATTAAATGTGAGAATAATTCACGGTTAAAATTAAACTGGGTTGCCAGTTATAATATTTATGTTTAAATAAGTCGGTTAATAATGTTCACTTATGCTTTATTATTGATAGGAAAACTAAATCATTCATATTTAAGCAACATCCGATCAAGAATATAAGTAGAAACTGCCAATACTGTCCTTTATTTAGAAGATATCATAAGAAGAATCAGCTGGAACGAAGGCTTATTTATTTTAATTTCATGCATACATAGAATCATGTCTTTATTCCTTACGGGGTAGACAGAGCCAAGAGTCGTGAGACTCGAAGGCCACGCTCAGCTGAATAGTGGGCTCTCTGATGGAATGGAAATTCAGGTTGCTGTTGCTAGTGACAGGTTGCTATTGCTAGCCCACCGCCTATGCGTGGAGGAATCCCAGCTCAAAGCCCTTTCCCTCGATTGACTTTTACAATCTGCGCGGGAAGAGAAGCAGCTGGCACATTCTATGTTTTTCCTTCGCTCCCAGACCAGCATGGAAGCATTAATTAATGAAAATATTTATTTATTTAATTTCAATATATGTAGTTTAAAATCCATCTTATTTCAAGAAACAGCCAGTTACTGAAGCCATAGAGTAATAAACATGAGCAACTCTAAAAAAAGTCATAAACCTCACCTCATACTTCACAAAAACAATTTCCATACACAGGTAAAGCACCGTGCGGTAAAAAACCACTCGATATTCAGAATTCCTTAGTTACCGACGACCGGCAAATGAGTATCCGAAAGGGATGAGAATTTACACCCCGTGGGAAATAACGGTGACTCTGGACGATCTCGTAGATTGTATCGGCCTTTTGGCTTGTGGTGCAAGGGATAAGCGACATTTTAATTTATTTAAGTACCTTTTATTGTTCAGATCCATGCTTCTACTACTATAGTAGTAGAAGCATGGTGGCACTTCACATCGCTATTCGGTATTCGCGTATTCGGGGTAAATTGACGTACAGTCGACCGCACCTCAAGTTACCCTGCATGATCTCTTATGCCGCGGTCGCAGAGTCGAATTTGCAATGAATTTGAGTAGGTTGATGTGCTGTTGACTGTACATAGCGTAGTTTTTATATTAGCTATTTATTGACACGAAACAAAACAAAGCAATGTACGTCGGTTTACCGCGAATACGCAAATACCGAATAGCGATGTGAAGTGCCACAATAATATGTTTGTTTGTTCACGTTCATCAACGTCTTTTCATTCACGTGATTTTTGGGTAGAGATAGTTGGAGCGCTAAAGGCATCAAACTAGTATAGTAATCGCATTGTAGGCTGCACGATGCAAAATCATCGTAATACAATATTTATTTAAATATTATGAAAATAACTTAACATTCTCAAAATTTTTGGGAGGCTGTTGCTTTTTCGGTCGATTTATAAGAAATGATGTTGTTAATAACCATTCAAATGTTTTCTTAATTTCTTTCCTGATTGATTTCTTATGTAAGGTCAATCAAAATGCCTAGTTTTGTTCTATCACTTACCATTTATTTGAATCGCCATGTATTTAAATCGCTTTCCGCTCGTGAATCCAACCCTACCACACCTTATTGTGTCGTGTTGTTATTATGACGACCGATGTTGTTCGAAATTATGCAATTTGCGGCGTATACCGTGCGAATGCGAATATTCGACGACCCGATATTGAACTCTCAAAAACAGTTAACCATAAAGTTGAAGTCTCTATTGGTATCTGTGGTTTTTTAAATAAGAAAGCTTGTATTGTATCACATATTACAAATTTACTGCATGGGGCACTGACAGTTGGGTTATTCAAGGCTATAGTGTTCTGACCAATGATGAAACAACTTATTATACTTTCCCTACTACCTTTCAAAGGGTTGTTTTCAATGGCATTGAGGACTGTAAAAAAATACTCAGAAAGGTTTGTTCATTGAATGACTTATTGTTAGGCGATATATAATCATTTCCTTCAACTCCAACTACACTCTCCTACTACCTATCTCACCGAATCCTAATCTCAGGGATCCTGGGGCCCTATTTTTGAAAGTGTGACACAAAAAAGCGTGAGCCGAATGATTTTTCATTCGATATCTATTATTCCGTATTTTAAATTGTCTATGTCGAATAATTCGCAACAAGTGGTCTAAACCACTCGTTTTCGTATGATTTGGTAGTCGAACGTTTTTTACGTCAAAATCTTGAATGAAATAGACAACCGGACACGGATATAGATGAAGGCTATTAGAATTTTCATTTTTGCGTTTAGTTTAACGCTTATCTCTTTGATTAAAAAATTACGAACATTTTTTTTTACGATTCGTTACCGATTCGGTTTTCGTTGCGTAGAATGGAGCAGAAATCTTTTCTCGCATTATTTTCATACCCCTGGCAACATTGCTAGATGACAAAAATACGGCTTTTATGTTTTTAGTAACATAATAGGACGAGTGCGACATAAAAGTCTATTCGTTTTCGGCGGTATGTCACAGTTTCAAAAATAGGGCTCCAGTTCAGGTTTCTCTGAATCTGAACATGACTACTGATACAAAGTCTGAAGAATTCATCTCTATACTTGAGGTTTGCCATCTTTTGACACAAACCCCTTGTGATGCCGTGCCATATCTTCGCCCGCGATCAGATCCTGATCCTGCGTGGCTTGCGCTTTGGTAGGATTAATTGGCATAATAACGCCAATTGATCCATTTTCTTAGTTCATCTTTGGTGAGAATGTAAGACTCAGAGAATGGGATGAAAAATGCGTTATTAGACCTTGTCTCAAGGTAACACCAATCCAATGAGTTATTACAATATTGAGAGATGGACGGTCTAATCTGAAGTACTTTCGTAAAAGCCTCACTTAGCAACTCGAGGAAAACCGATCGCTGCCAATTTGCTGGGCGTATTTATAAGAAATTATCTACTAAGCGACGTATGGATCCCGGAGGATTATCATCCTGTCTCCCGACTTAATTATAGAGAATAAAGGGAACATCGCAAACGTAGAATTAGTGAACGGCTTACCGTTTCGTTCACATTGGTCGAATTTATTGTGCATCTCCAGCGTCTCTATCATAAACATCGAGATATTTTACTAACGTTAGTTAGTACAATATCCCGAGATATGGTACTAACGTTAGTACAATATCTCAATAATCATAAACTTATAATATACTACGCTAGTATATTATAAGTCTATGGTCTCTATAATAATAAAGTGCTTAGTAAACAATTAAAGTAAGAAATGCAAACGCAGCGTAGGAAATCCAAGATATTGTTGACAAAATATGGACGCAGCAGGTCTCAGTTCACATTTAACCGGACTACGTTCTATAAGAGGCCTTTGTCCAATACAAGACTTGTCGTTTCTAAAACTTTCCATCTCATGCTATCAAGGAGAATTACAATTATTTATCTATCCACACAGTGGGTAATGCTTTTCTCAGGGCAAGGCTATATTGTAATAAAAGCGATAGAAAGATAAAAGTAACCAAAATTTCTACCGTTTTTTAATTTAGATGCTAGCACAATGTGAATCACATAGAGTGAGCATCGTCATAGAATTAGTCAGCGGCTTATCACTGAACGGATTAATCAGCATCGAGCCCCAGTTTACGGGAAAGCGGTTATTTATGTTTAATTAGCGTGCTAACTACCTTGTTTATACGCACAATGTTAAGTAAACAATATAATAAGACTACGCTAATCTTACTGGAATGTATATGTGTTAATGTTCTGCCAAACCAATATCAGACAAAGATCGCCTGAAGAACTCATCTGGTCATTGTAATTGATCGGATTGGTTGGAAATAAAACGAATAAAATAATATTTTTACTAACGTGAGATCTATCTCTTACTAATCTACACTTCCTAGTTCGACTAATATTAAAAATGCAAAAGTTTATGAGGATAATTAGATGAACAAAGGTTCATCCAATGGTAACGTGACTACGTCTCCATCGTTCAGTAAATTTTGAGGGAATAATCACGCAAAATTTACTGGACGAATTTTGATGAAATAACGTTGACGCAAAAATACCAGAATACCGTTGCTAGCAAAAATTATTATTATTCGTTCGCAAATCCTTGAACTTTAATATTTGTTGCTACTATATTTCAATTCAAGAAAAATACAACGTTGATATTAATACACGTCAAGGAAGTTGAGGACGCCGAGATACAATTTTGCGTCAGTATTGCCATAATTTTTCACGTGTACAATTTCATTTCGTCCCGGGCAACATTTTCCGGTCTGGAAACCCTAGACATTGCGTATGCAGAACACAAATTTGTTGCAACTTGATGCTTTTCATAAATCAGGTGGACAGAATAAAATATACGTTTTAGAAAAGATGATTTGAAACTAAAATAAGACGTATTATAGTTCTCAAGTTATAATGCGAAGCCACTACGTTAAAAGTAAACAAGTAATAACGGATACTACTTATTTTTATTATTTATTAAACTTCTACTGGACGAGTGGATACAAAGTCAATAGACTCGTACACTCAGGTATTTTAAATTCTAAATCCAACTGACAGTTGTTTTGACATAAAACAAAACAATGTATGACTTTTCACCGTAACGTTTGGCAAGCATGTATATAAGCAAGGCATGACACGTCTTTATAGCTTCTAGGGCACTGCAAGTCCTCAAAGATAAATCCAATGCCTCGGTGCAGACACTACAGAGGTCAAAGCAATCCTATTTATGAAACTGGCAACCCCGTTCCCCAGAACTGGCGCAACGGGCAACATTGCAGTCCCACATAACTCAACCACATAAAATTTGCCTGACAATGTATCTGCATCTGAGATTGGATGCGATCAGTACGATTGTACGGACACTTCGTTGCTATGTTGCTAACGGTACGTGTGTGGCTATGAGAACAGCGATATGAAAGCTCAGCTTCGACTGTTTAGATAATTTATTTTTTCTGACGTTTTTTTAGGTAGATTGACAGATGAATTTTTCGAAAGTTTACATCACAATACAGCTCGTATTTTATATTTAAGTGCATCAAGCGCATCTACCCACCTACTTTGATAACCTACCGTGAAATAGAAGGTTCCGTTAATCTATTTCATGCTACTTACATTTCATCTTAAGATTTTTTGTCGATCTTGAATAGAGAAATGCGGTGACTTACCTGAAAAAAAGAATGTTATATTATTAACTTTCGAATAATAAATACTTTTAACACTTGAGGACAAAGATTTCTTAGAATAAAAAGAAACAATAATGTTTATATGCATACTTAAATCAATATACTTCTATAAAACTATTCCGTTACTGTGTGACTTACAGACAACGCACAGGCGAAAACAGTGGACGTAGATAAATTTATTTGGCAAGTAGGTTCCTCGGGGAGTGTAGGAGAGCATTTCCTTTGCGGGGAAAGGAATACATTTATAAGAATGATACGAAACTATTTAAAAATCGGGTATTTTGAACCCTTAAAATGAAAAAAAATCACTCTAGACTACGTAACTTTCGTAGCCCCAACCAACTTCACAACTACTAGATAAGCTGCTCCACCGTTTAAGATAGTACAAATGAAATGCATTCTGCAGGATTTAAACCCTCGCTTTGCTCAACAAATGAAATTGCTCAACAAAATGTTTTACCACTAGGTAACATTCTCAGACGAAAAGATAAATTAAAATACCATGTTCTCGTAGAAAACACAGTTAACATTTCTTCAGTCTAGGTACTTAGTCAAAAAGTGTCAGCTACACTTTTTGACTAAGTACA
>JAEMBS010000521.1:0-25000 GCA_018467065.1 Ephestia elutella
TTTTTAATGATTGTGGTTGCATTGTTTCAGGAAAAACATCTCCGACTTGAATGGACGCCATCGTGTGAAACGTACGTGATATAAATGTAAGCAATTTTGTTATTTACGTAATTAAAATGTTGCGGGTATGGCAAACAGAGCGCTTTAATTGGTTCTTAGTAAATATGTTTGGAGTTTTCCTATAAGCGAATAGCTTTGAAGTTATTACATTTGAATTGTTTTCAAAATCCTCGTGTAGTAATATTGTCGACGGTTATCCTACTAATATTATAAATGCGAAAGTTTGGATGTGAGTCTGTGAGTTTGTGAGGATGTCTGTTACTCAATCACGCAAAATCTACTTGATGGATTTCGATGGAATTTGGTACACGGATAGAAAAATACCGGGAATAGCACATAGGGTACTTTTATCCCAAATTCCCACGGGAGCGAAGCCCCGGGGCGCGGCTAGTTAACTATATATGAATAAGATGATTGTCTGTCTAGGATCTGTCTTGAAATGAGCTAATTCATTTTTGAGTCTCAACGGAGTTTTAGAAACTAGTTAACTTCAGATTGTTTTTCTGGTGCTATAATATCTTAAGTTGGCATGTACTTAGCTTCCTATGATTACAGCATATGCTATAAATATGATGCTCAAAATTAAATGCCTAAGCTATTACAAAGCTTCATAAACAAAACGACGTTTACCAAACACGACGCAATAAATAATAGAATGTTTGTTAATTCTAATATCTCAACTGTACTGATTTCGATCCCATCTGATTCACATTTATCTGATCTATTTATCACGCTCTCCCTATATGGTACTCCTTGTGCTAAAGCAGGACGGACGATTTCTCAAAGTGTCTTTGCAATTATTGCTCGGTAATAAGAGCTAGACTTCTCAGAAGGGCAATTTATGATGAAATAGACTAAGGGCAAAGTTTTGATGATTATCTAGATCAGCCTAGCATCCAGATTATATATACTTAAGTTTGTTTCAACTGTTGTCATACATATTTTAATTACAGTCGCGAAATAAATCTTAGATCCATTCATGTTCATTTTGTGGTTTATTAGTCGAGTGTTAATCTATTTAATAAACTATGTCTTTCTTAACCGAAGTGTTCGTTCATGCCACTTGGTCGGGCTGAAACTTCAGATGATAAGCATCCATTCATATCAGACCTTACTTAAGCGCTATAGGCTCATGTCCAGATGTAGCCTAGTATCCCGGCCATCTAGATTCTATTTCAGCGGCGATTCTCCACGGGGCGTGCCGTGACGTAGCTTATGTAGATTGTATAATCTGTGGTTATGGCCCGTGTGAGTATGCAATTATCCACGCGTGCGGTGCGTTCAGAATTCCTATCCGATCATCGTTTATACATGCTTTTTGCGGATATATTTTTGGCTCATTATTATCATTATGTTTATCATTTCTAGCTTAATCTTTGTTTAAAAGATCAAACGCTCCGTCGTCGTAGAATTTTTTTCGTGAAGTCTCTCCATTTTCTCAGCGTGTTTTTCGCGGTTTCCAATCTTGGGTGTCAGTTAATGTGCCTAACTGCCCAACTCAACTTTGCAATTTTTCTCTAAAGTTTACCATTTCAGTTATGTTATTTTACCAAAGTAACACTAAGTAATTCTAAGTCTTATGGTTGAATACCATCATTAAAGACAGAATTTCTGATGAAAGAGAAGTAGAGTTAAGTAGAAATATGTTTTACTTTTTCTTAGTTTTTAGCTTTACCAGTCTTTGTTACGAGTTAAAACTAACTTACATCTTCATAACGGATCTTGCTAATCAAATAAGAAACATTTTTATAAATGTATCGATCAAACCTTAAAATAAGATTGAGCCTGACAAATTCATGAATAAATCATCGTTCAAATTGATATATCATCACGGAAACAAATTGACTATATTACCATACTTTGATTAATATGTCTAAGTTGTGTAAGTACTTTCCTACATTGCTGTATCGATTCAAACTCGTTTGATTGTTTCTTTGTTATAATATTTTTCTCTATGTATGTTACTGTTCATGCAATAATGAGAATAAATATGCGATATAGCCCCCGACTCCTACCGGTCTATGTAGAAATCTAGGCTGATCGGGGAGGCCGATGTTCAGTAGTTGTCTTCTTGTGGCTGAGATGTTGATAATAGAATGGACATTGTAAATATCGCGTGCAAGTTTGACCATTTCAGAGTAAAACAACAGCAACCGTTGTTAAAAGTTCACGACACTGACGGTTCAGACACCCGCATCATTTTTCCACTTGGAAGGGAGAGCACAAAGAGCCTTTGCATAGATTAATATCCGAGACGTATGTATGGTAATGCAATGTAACGGACAGACGTATCCCGTCAGCTCGGTAACGTTGTGAACACGACACGACCCTTTAACTCGCTGTGCATTTCAATTTATTTATATTCTGTACAAAATAATAGTACGGTTAAATTTGAAAACTGTCTGACACAATCTGACGTACCTGAAGTAAGTTAGTGTAAGTTTGCTAGTTTTTCTAATAGTCTCCGAGCCAGCAACAGAAATCGATGATTGGTTTCTCTTGGAAACAACTTAACTCGTAATACTTCTGATAACCGAAATTTAAGACAACTTATTTTTTTCTCAATTTGATTTCAAAGAACATCGTTAACAAAAAATATTCTAAAACGAAAAGACAGTTGATCGTTTAACACACAACCATAAGTGACATAACACAGAATTTGCGTAGGAATATTTCTCAGAGTGCCTTCGTATGGAAGTAGAAAGCATAATGCGATTCGCATAAACAGCATCTCATATTGGAGATGTACCGGACGTTACATTACCTCAAATAGATTACGGTTTCACGTCGCGTCGCCAGACGAGAGGTAATCGCAGAGTGAATGTATAGCATTTGCATTTCTTATTACTATGTTTGGATCTAGACCTATATGTTGTGTGATAGTTATGTATTCCTCTTAGAGCACCGATCAATATTTTTAGGGTTCCGTACCTCAAAAAGCAAAAACAGAACCCTTATAAGATCACTTTGTTTCATACAATTTATTTTTATTTTTTGTATGTAAAGTGCTCTAATGAAATAGCTTAACCTTTAAGAGGTCATCTTTAATGTCAATATTCATATTTTCAGTTATATTACCATCATATTAAATCATTTAAAAATTATAAAAAATAAAATATTTTGTCATACCGCTTGACAAATGTTTTGAGCTTCTTGATTCGACAATGACTCTGTTTTCCATAAATTTTACTTAAAAAGCATAAGAAGCGATTAACGAATTCCTTCGATTGGTAGTTCGTGTCAAATCGACATAAATCGATGTAGTTCCGAAGCTACTGATCACAGAGTGAGATGTCAACTTTTTGGAGTTCCGTAGATGAATCTTAAAATTGAGAATCCATTTTTAATTTCACAATTTGACATTGAAAAGAACCTGGCCATTTAAAATTTGTACTGGAGAATTCCTACATAAAGGCATAACTTACTTAAAGTTTAAGTGTATAAAAGCATTTAAAAAACGTTGACATTTAAGCATTATTAACATTAATATAAGCATTCTTACAAAAACGAAATACTTGTCGTAAATTCAAACTTATATCGTGTAAAAAACTTATTTACTACATCAAAATAGGATAGATTCATTGAAATAAGAAAATACTGGTAAATTGCTATCAGTTAAAAATAATATTCGTTTAAGATACAGAACCCACATGAAATGAAACCAAAAGGCACTTGACCGATCATTAGAATAGAATCGACTTTTTATGATGCTTGCGCGCGTGAAGGAATTTATGTAAATCGCGTGATCATTTCATATAGCCACAAATTTTAGAATTCCTTATTGATTTTAATGTGTTCTTTAGGTTTGAGTTCCAGCAATATTTACAGTAGTAAAAGGTTTGAAAAACATATCTACATATTCTAAAATAATTTAAATATACTTATTTCAATTTTTCAATATTTGACGACCTCCGTGGCCCAACGGTCATCACGCCGGACTGCCACACTGGAGGTTCCGGGTTCGATCCCCGGTCGGGTCAAGATGGAAAATGATCTTTTTCAGATTGGCCTAGGTCTTGGATGTTTATCTATATATGTATTTGGTATAAAATATAGTATCGTCGAGTTAGCATCCCATAACACAAGTCTCGAACTTACTTTGGGGCTAACTCAATCTGTGTGATTTGTCCGTATATATATATATATATATATATTTTAATTATACTAATAACTACATTTATTATGTTAACTTATTTTGGAATGAAAATATATACTTAAAAACTATTATGCAATAAAAATATATACTTAAATATTATTAATCTCAAACGTCCAATTTCAACGTAAAATTCCAGTTGATTGGAAGAGATCGTCTAAT
The DNA here is from genome assembly GCA_018467065.1 of Ephestia elutella. Taxonomy (NCBI): domain Eukaryota; kingdom Metazoa; phylum Arthropoda; class Insecta; order Lepidoptera; family Pyralidae; genus Ephestia; species Ephestia elutella. The sequence continues at coordinate 4,376 of JAEMBS010000521.1, forward strand.
GGGTATCCCACGTTACAATTTTTCTGTAATGTTTTCTGCAATAAATATTTATATCACGAACAAACACAAAAATATTCATAGGTGCGTCATTTTTGATAAAGGTGCCGTTTTATCAACACTAAAGTGCACTCCAAATAATTTTAATTAACTTAGTATATAGGATGTGGTGTAGGTACCTATTTCACGTTTTACTATGAGTCACTTAGATAAATATGTACTATCGCCCCTCTCGCGTTTGATTTGGTATCTATTTCATTGTAAATAATTACGTCGAAAATATTTCTGAGTAATTCGTGACTATCTCAATATGTCCGTATTGACCTTTTTGTGTTAGTATTAATTAGGCACATAATATATTTTTAGCAATAAAATAATTTAATTTGTTTCCATGCTGGTCAGGGAGCGAAGAAAAACATAGAATGTGCCAGCTGCTTCTCTTCCCGCGCAGATTGTAAAAGTCAATCGAGGGAAAGGGCTTTAAACTGAGGATTCCTCCACTCATAGGCGATGGGCTAGCAACCTGTCACTATACCTGAATCTCCATTCCATCATAGAGCCCACTATTCAGCTAAGCGTGGCCTTTGAGTCTCACGACTCTTGGCTCTGTCTACCCCGTAAGGGATAAAGACGTGATTCTATGTATGTAATTTAATTTGGCCCTTAGATTATACTTTAAATCATTTACGAAATATCTGGTTCTATTATGATTTACAATCTGAAGAGAGTCGGAAACGTACAATAGCTTCGTTAAAAAAAATATGATTTTCTTCACAGCATATGTATGTATAGCTTGTACAGGCAAAAATAAGATGCTATTATTTTCAATTACGTAAAATTTCTTCAATAATGTGCTTAATAAAATTTTTATCTGTTTTGGCACGCGCTCTACTGTGCTCAAATGCTACACCACGATGCAATAATTGACAGATCTACGAACTGCTAATATTCTATTGTTATTCTATTTTGGTTCCACATTGATAGGCTCTCAAAACTGTTGCCTGAAATAAATGAACACAAATAAAAAAAAAAATACGTCGCATATATCTTCACCAAATCAGTTCGGGCGATAATTTTTCCCAAGAAAATATTTACATTACTGTTAACGTTGAGTTATATACGTGTCTCAGTGGTGTTACAATAGTAGTGTTTTTTTTACACACCTTGTTATTGTTACTAGGATGTAAAAAACTACACATATAATAATTCTACTAAATAACAGTAGTTATTAATATCGTTAAAATATTTAGCACTTAGGCAGAGATAACATGATTAGTTAAGGTGAAAGCCAAGCTTTGGCTGTCCATACATTTTGTTCTACAGCAATGCTCTAAACTTCGTTAATGATTCTCATAATAAAATCGAATTTCCAATTCTTATGAAGTAATTGTGCTCTCATGTTGAATTTAACAAAGTAATGTATAATAATTTACGAGAAAAACGGCATTTAAAATACGACAAAAATTGAGATTCTTGTTGATGTGTGCGTAATATTTTGTGACATTTAGGGGCGACGTCTAGCAGATTTATTACAAACTACTGACTACTACTATTTATATAAAAGCACTTTGAGACCTAAATGCATGCTACCTCGATGTTGCTTGCCTTGACAGCGCCATCGGCTGTTCGTGAAAAACAAAAGAAAATCATGAAATGCTAAAAAATTATAAAATAGCAAGTTTCAATATTAAATTCAATTTAGGGTTCAATCATATTTTTATGAAAGATTTTTTATGGTGAAATTTAAATTTGATTATTGGGACTTTTGGATATAAACACAGGCTATCTATCCAGGCTATCCAGGACCTATCCCCTGGAAATCTGGACTTTATGTCTTCAAATTTCTTCATTCCCACACGTCTTCAAATTCATATGTAGGAGATGATCTCATGGACATCTGGAAATGAAGACCTGGGCATGTGGAGCTGAAGACCTGGACATCACCAGGTGATGTCCAGGTCTTCATTTCCAGATGTTCATGAGATCATCTCCTAAAGCCTTGGTCTTCATATTCAGCTGTCCAGCATTTCATATGCACATGACCAGACACCCAGGTCTTCACATCCAGATGTCAAGATGTCATATTCAGTTATCCCTGTCTTCATATCTAAAAACCCAGTAATCAAATTTAAATTTCACCATTAAAAAAAAAACATAAAAATTCGTACTGAACCCTAGATTTATTATTACAAGCTTGCCATTACGTATATGACTGGATTGGAAATATTTGTGCAAATTCATCTCAGACAGAAATCCAGCCAGCTCGCTTGCGTGTAGTTGCCGTTCTGTGCGAGGTGAAAAGATGGCAACGCTGCTTTTTTGTTAACCCAAAACATTGACGTATGATAAAACAACAAAAGATATTTCTTTCTATCAATATGAGTTCGTTCTGAAACTAAAACAATTTATTTTTGCAAATACATTTATCAAAATAAATTATAGTAGGTCTAGGTAGGTATTATACAAGTATTCATTAACAAAAAAGAAAGTATAGTAATTTGTGCATACATTTATATTTAGTATTAAAGTAAACAAATATTACTGATAAATTATTTTTTAGTTTTTAGTTTGAATTTCACAACATATTTTCTGAACGTCTAATTTAATCCTATAACTTCTAGGGCACGAATTATCGATATTTTGAAGTATCGATACGTATTGGCTCTGTGATTTATTTTAATTATTTTTTTTCCGATTTTCTTCATTTTATTTAAATAAGTGCTTATTACTTTCATGATTTAAATACATTTCATTGTGTGATTAAGTATGTATTGACCGTTGGCAGTGCGGAAGCTAATCGATCAGCTTCGGATAATTTTATTTTATATTATTAACAAATTATCAATTAAAATGTAACTAAAGGTACCTGTGTATTACTTTCGTCACTTTATGCATAAAATACGCATTTATTATTTGCAGATTTATTTTTGCATATTTAAAAACGATATTAATAATTTATATCAATAATAAAAGATATCGATATTCGTGGTGGTATCGATATAAGTCTACACTACATAAGTACATATCTATCTATCTCGGACGACGCCGTCGCGCCGCGCCGTGTTGTATTGTTGTATGGAAGTTTCTTTTTTTGCAATAGATTTTTTCAGCTAGGTGTGTTACGTTACGTACGTACGTTATTATTTATTGATAATATTAAAGAATATTGGCTACTAGATCTGATAGGAAGAGATATCAGAGGTATGTAGGTATATTTTGGCCCACCAAAGACTAGGAAGCGAGTGCTTGGAGATTTGAAACGATATACAGATTTGACGTAAGTAAGTTAAAGTCTTATTGAATAATACATTAAAAATGCAAAGACATAAATATATCACCGCATTGTAAAAGAATTAAAGTTTGGCATTTATTTATTGAAACTGTTAGTAGATACTTATTATCACAATTTGTTCCAGGGACAATAATTATGTGGCAGGAAATGCACAGCACAAGTGTTTCTTTATACAATAATTCTGTAATACAAATACAAAAACTGTAACGGAGGTTTGTCGTGATGAAGAATGTATCATCATCATCCATCGTTTCAAGCAATGAAGGAGTCATCGTGCACAGAATAACGACTGCAATATTTAACAATTTATGTGGGAAAGGAATAACTATAATCTTTTTTTGTTTTCTTTAATAAATGAAAGTTCGGAAAAGATCATTTCATTACTAAAAATAAAAGTCAAAAATGTGTAGGTATAGCATTTAGTTTTATTTAAAAAAAATATAAACCTAGTCATACAATGCAATAGGCAAAAGTACATTATGACCATGACGTCTGCGGTGATATTTCCTGCTACCAGTCATGGTATCAAGTTAGATTGATTTTTGAAAATGAGTGTTCGAACTATTGATAGATTTGTGTTGGGAATCTAAGAGGTGGTGAAATTCAAACTGCTGAAACTATTGGTAGATAGGTTTGCATTATATTGTTCGTGAACTAATTAAATTACAGTTTATTACTAATTATGATTTTGCACTATTGAACTTGAAGTTCTTCTTCTTGTAGTGCCTCTCCGTTACTGGAGGCGGCCGTCAGTTTCGCAAACTCTTCTCTGTTCGCCGCTATGCAAAACGGCTCCTCAACCCTGGTGACTCCGGTCCACTCGCGTATATTACTCAGCCATGATTTTTTGTGTCTTTCAGCACGTATCTTGCCTTCTATTTTGCCCATCATAATAAGTTGAAGCAGCTGATATCTGTCGTGTCGTAGTCCCAAATATTTAACTTTGCGCTTTTTGACAGTTTGCAACAACAGTCTAGACATTGCAACGCGCTGGAGAACTTTTTCGTTGCTGACTTTCTGAGTCGAATTGATACGAACTTGAACTATATAGGTAAACATTCTCATAAATATATTTGTTTGCTTTCTTACAAAATATGACAATGACAAGAAGAAATTATAGGTTATTTTTCGCTCTTTGTTTTTCTCTTTTTTAAATTTATTTTTCTTTTTTCTTATGCTGCCAGCCAGTCCGATTGGCATTATTGTAGTTAGACACTCTTTTTAAATAAGTGCCATCTAGTAGCGTATTTTTAAATTTATAACAATGCTTTGCGCCATATTTAATGTCATTTTGAAAGCTCTCGTCGTAGTGTGAGTGAGTGTAGAGATACGAAGATTCATGGCAGATTCTATTCTAAAGCTTTTTTTTCATTATGTTGACTGAAATAAAATCGTAGGCCATAAAATAAATAAAAGAGTATGTTTCCCGCTCGCCAATTCAAAATGTTTGCCTATAAGTATTGCAACAACGCAACAAAAAAATAAAAACGGAAAATGTTGCTATCAACGCCATCCAGCGGAAATTGTTTAATGAACAGCCCTTCGCTTTATCCTTAAAGCACTTTTACTGTCATATTAAATTCTTATAAAATATCGATGATTATGACCAAGCTTCTTGCGCCTAAGCGCAATATGCAGTTTTAAATTGCAATACCGGATTACGAACATCTAGCCGAGCTGCTATTTATAATTTGCTATACGAGAAATGTTTATTTAAAGCAGATAAACATTTTCCAATGTAATTAGCATCTATCTCCCAGACTATAATTTACTTACCCGGATAGTAGTGTGGCAAGGATTTAGTCCTTTCACCGTAGACGCCTCCGGTGGTGTGGCGACACCGTGTTTTTTTTCTTTTACACGGAAAAAGAGGCTCTATTGCGATTAAGTGATTATCAAACTTATTTGTGTGAACGGCTTTGATTGAACCCTCAGTTTCACAAACCTATCGCAACCTATTCAAATTGTTTTTGTATGTAATAAGTTGAAATATCTTTAATTAATGTCGTCGCGTGTGTGTTCGCTATTAATTTAAAAGCAATATGTCGTTATATAAATTGCACCATATAATAAAATATAACACATTTGCTTTGTAGTTGATACTGTGTTTGTATCATAATAATGTATGCCGCCTTTTTTCACGGAACTTTGGCGTGGCGCCAATGAGCGATAAAGAATAATAAGTCACCGGATTGTCAACTTTCCTGTTTGGTAATAAGATTTATATTAATTAACTAATACGGTGCTTTACATCGCGTGCACATAGCGCTAGAATATGTGATAGGATGTCGGGTTTCATCCGTGATGGCGTGATGATGATTCATTGATATTTACTTTCAGATATTTACTTCTTTGCTTTTTACTTTCAGTTAATTTTTAGACCTATCGGTAAGTTTTTTGATACTATGTCACTTTTGTTCATCTCCACATTTATTCAAGACCCGGGAGCTAGTCTGCAAATGGTACGAAATTTTTGTGCAAGCTTCGAAATAAATTAACTACTAGATGGCCCACCGAAATAATGTCCGAATCAAAGTCAAAATCATTTTTTTTTATTGAAACTTGGCCTTCAAAGAAGGCTCTTTTTCACGTCGATAACTAATTATTTAATCATAATATATTATGTCTCAAAGCTACAAACTACTAGCATTTCGGAACGACCACTGCTGAGAAGAAATGCCGAAAGAAACTCATGAAACAGTCTTGGGTCTTCAATGAGCCTTGGTCCCAGTCGCTGGAATCCTCAGTTATATTCTCCAATTCTCCTTCTTCTTCAATCCTCTTCTCCACTTGCGCTTTGGAGGCGGTGGTAATTTTAGCTTTAAGTAATTTTATGACGTCAAATGATTTAAAAGTGCTATTTTTTAGTCTATTTAAATAAAATCATTTCATTCTACTATTCTACTGTCTTGCCTTTCAGCAGCTATTTCGTATATCAGGATATTTACTGGAATCTTAACGAATGACTTCCCATGCTCTATCACAGTCAACACGAGTTATTGACACTGTTGACGAACGATCGCAGGAATGCTATGCCCTTAACTGACATTATGCATTATGACGATGTATTATTTTATTAGCGCACTGAAGATAAATTATCGTTCGAACGCCTGTAGGTATCCAATTAATTTTATGATGCCCACGATCAGTTTGCATGCAGTTTGAACCTTCTATTAGTGGGAAACTTAAGTTCAATTTAAGTAGAATACCCTGTAATTTCAGCCATCTTTATCTATATAGAGGTGGCTGACACTGCAGGGAATTTCGGCTACTTGTACCACCTCTTCACAGAATAATATCCACAATTTTTTGCCGCACAAGAGAATCTAAAGAAAAGAAAAAATTCCACAAGATGGGCAGCGGCAGCGGCGTCCATCATTATAATCATCATAACAATTTCATATCGGCTCTTTTATCGATTGATCCGTTAAAGATTGATCCCATGTGAACTCTTGCTTGATCATCGAGGAGATGGGCTAATCCTCCTATTTCTGCGAAGAGATTTAGCAACAGAAGATGCCGAAACTCCTCCATTTCTTTCGTACTTAGAAAATCGACTTGTCCATGGTGCGTCATGGCCATGGCTAGTCCACATTCGTTAATGCATCCACAACTTGCAGTTAAATCTTTTATCGCTACCAAATCGACTGTCGTAAATCGAACGGGCCATTGTTGCACTGTCCTTATATGGAAGCGAGCAAAATAAATCACGAGCAAAACCATATCCGCGCAATCGTAGACAATCTCGACCGCAGGAGACTAAATCTTGATACGGAATATTACGCTATTGAATTAGCATTACCGCTGTTCCCGATATTGTTTGGTGTCCCGCATGGCTCATATTTCTTTGCCGGCTTTTAATTTTTGTGTCGTGGGCGACGGTATGTCGCTGGTTCGTGCAAGATCACGGAGATAGCATTAGATGCATAATCTTCACATCTCTTGGCTCGCGTGGCTCCTGGAGAACGTGTCATGCATGTTGTGCATTCGTGGCCTAGGATGCTCCATTGATCATAAATTGACTTGTGCCATTGTCACACAATTCTTACATTATCCTTTTCAATATGTGCTTACTAAAAATTTCACGTCTATTTGTGCTCAAACGGGCTACGACATGTTGCAACAATTGACAGATCTACGAACTGCTAATATTCTATGTTTTGCATTTGTGGCCTAGGATGCTCCATTGATCATAAATTGACTTGTGCCATTGTCACACAATTCTTACATTATCCTTTTCATGTAATAATAATTTCACGTCTTTTTAACGGGGTAGGATAGAGACTCAAGAGAGTCGCAACGACTCAAGCTGGGTATCTTATTTATTTTCATAATTTGGGTAAATTTACTTTATAAAACACTCGTAGGAGCTATTAACTAGGATATCTAGACTTCTACTACAATATTGCATTTTGATAGATATATAAGGATTATATTTTATTATAAATCTTAAGCATATTTTACTACAGACAGTAACCGATAAATCGTTAATCCTATAGGATGTTTTAAACGCAACGCACCTTGACATGGTACGTAAGAGCCAAAATGTAAAAAGTCATCTTCTATTACCTAATAGGTATCTTGATTTATGTATATATATTAAATGATACCAATGCCCCTTTTAAAATATTTTCATCTTCTGCACACACATAATTTTATCTTTTCTAATAACTATTTATCTTTTCAGGTGGCTCAGCAACCTAAGTCTTTACTTTGGCATCTCCGCCTATTAAATGTAAGTATCAATCATTTTATTTTAATATTTAGAAATACCTGTAATAGTTTTACTAGAATATGTGTCGCAAAAACTTTATTTCGATTGTAGGGCTAAGAATATAATAGCTTCTGAGATCAAAAGATGCCGTTGACAAATATTTCTGCCGCAGAAAAAATTCCACTGTTTATCTGTAGTACTGTTTGTTTCCTTGTGCGAGTGAGGTCGTTGATTTCTTTATTAAATCATAATTAGATGACCGAACTACTTAGTTACCTATATTGTTAATTATATCTAATGAATATTCATTGCTGATAAGTTATCTGTCAAAAAGCCGATAAAGTTTGATCTTCTAATCGACTCCGCGGTCAACGCTCTGGCAAGTTTATTTTATATTTCATCTCTTTTGGTTCTAAAGTTTATTTATTATTTTTATATCTTAAAAAGAGCTCATGGTCTCTTTTTTTCATCGATTCTTTTAGCTTGTCCTCTGTCAATGTTATCTGATTGTTTTTATAACTTGTTTCATACATCTCATCAACACCTTATAAAATATCATAGAATAACCATCCATGCCTATTTAGCTCGTTTTGTCAGTCAATATCGATTCAATGATAAATTCATCGGTGCGTGTCGTGACATTATTCAATTAGATGTATCTGGAGCCGATTGTCACTTGACCGGCACCCGAGAAATCAAATCAGACGTTAACCTCAATAATGGTATCGAGGATCTATGGCCGCGGGTGGATACTGTAGATATTGAATAATAATTGGTGCACGGACTGGCCAAGGGACTCGCCTTAGGGTTGCCAGTTTTGATGCTTCCGGAAGTCTGTAATGTTATTTTTTAGTCAATGAAAGATGAAATTTACATTAAATTTTTAATCTTACTATTAAGTACAGGTAAAGTCGATTAAATAACAAACAGTACATAGAATGTAATAAAACATTTAAATAGATTCAGAGCTTCCCTTGAACCTCTATCTGCTCAAATAGAAGTATGATAATCCCCCTAAATCTTGATATGTGCAACAGATCATATTCTCTTTTTTTCTCCAAGCAGTTCTCTAAAAGAATGCCAGTTATTTTTTTAAAGTTTTTTAGTTTGGTATTGTGTTACTTTTTCTGCTCTACAAGCCTTGATTATTACGAAACCCCCACTGCTGCACACTATTCTCCTTACTATAATTGCGTATATTTCTGAATCATTGTACCACGAATTTGCAACAAATCTATCGAAGACTTTTCACTTCCAGCCAACCCTAGCCATCACGATAGAGATGCTATCTCCCAAGCGTGCCGCATCCATCAGAAAGATATCTGAGCCGGTATCGCCCCGCCGATAACCATTGTCTTACCGACGATTATATCGGCGAAATTTGTGCTCTCCCGGTACAACGTTTGTCTGTACTGAAGCCGCAAATGAGCAGAGTAAAGATCCATGCTCACTAGACCATTATGGAAACTGACTATGGAGAGGCAAAAAATATTGTTTGTTCACAATCTTGTAAGAAAGTTGTTGTCTGTTGTTGTTGTTGTAAGTTTTCAATACAACAACAACAGACAACAACTTTCTTACAAGATTGTGGTCAAGAGCACACCCATATTTAATTTTAAAAATACTAAGTAAATTCTAGAGCGTTCCATCACGTTACTGATGAAAACCTTGGTATGATGCGTAAAGAAATTGATGACGATATACCAATGCCGTTTAACAGTGATCCGTGGTGTATTCCTACCAGAGACATCGTATACGGTATAGTGGACAGATACCTTAATAGTTTGGCTGCATAAAAGGACCGTTTCTGCTAAACTTTTGTCAAGTCATTTAATATCTCGTGGGAATGCTTGCTTTGCTTTGAAAGAAAGAAACGACAATGATATGAAAGTGAAAATGCTAGTGATGAAGATAAGCTATAAGATCTTATAGATCTATCTTCAAATTCTGCAATTTTACATTATATAGCTTCAAGTGAACGAATAGCAATGGGTGTAAATATAGTGCTGATAAAATAAATATTCAGGTCTTATTATAATTAAATATCTACCGACTCTGACCTACGTGCAGTTAGTACTTGGTTCTGGGAAATCCCTTGTTTGTTTTATAAACATCTGGAAAATAATTGTTGTTGTGTTGCAGAATTAAGAAATTATGTAACTTGATGAAGTTACGATTTATGTTGATAAAATAGTTTTTTATTCTTTTGCTGTTGCCTTTTTAGACTAGGATATTTCATACGGAATGTATTTATCATTTGAAATCCATACTTCTTTATTTTCTCTATCTGTTGTATATTTCCAATAAACTTCATCTTTCTTAATATTCTCGTATTCTATTCTTAAATATGAGAATATGGTTATTCCGAACATAATAAAAGTGACCTGCTATATTCACGTAGGAGTAGTCGTGGTCATTTAAAGCACATTCAAACTCAGGCACATGCTCTGGAGACCACTTAATAGCATTAGTTTCATTGTCTCTCGGCCATTAATAAGTCGGACGACAGGTCTATTGGCGACCACGCCATAATGGGCCGGACTCCTGCGACGAATCCGTAGCCTATGCCCCCAGGAAGTTATAACCTCCCTTAATCCTGCCCTGACTTTCAGCTCGCGACACAATAGCGCAGGAATATTGAGGATACGCTTTCAATTGTAGATTTTAAATTTCAATACATTATGGAAATTACTCACATTATTTATGCTAAATGATGAATAAATTTACTTTATTTATACTTTGTCGTTTTCAATTCGCAATTGGATAAGATGGTTTACTTGTTGCTTCGGTGAACGTGAATGACAGTTGTTAAAATAAATTCTGCAAGATATGACATTGAGCGTATTTTTGCGTTATGTTTCGTCTTCTAGTGCTATTCAATGACACGCTTCTGTTTCGAACTACGAAGTTGATGAATTGCTATTGGCATCAAGTTCTCGAGTTGACGCATGCGAGTTCGCAGCCATTTTCGACTTCGAAAGAATCTTCAATAACCTTCGAGATTCAACCATACCCATCATATCGATAAAAGTTTGTGAGCTCTACATTTTCTATCTCGAAGATCTAACTTTAGTCATTGACATAAAATCACACCTGAAATAATAATATGATGGTAATATTAGTTATCTAGACCATAGACTTTCTTGTCATAGTGCGATGATCAGATTTTAATTTAATTAGGACATTGTGTAGACTTAGAAGACGAACTGAGCCTATTAGACATCAAATTGTTTAATCCATCTGACACGGATTCCTTCTGTCGCCTCATTCAATTGCTAAATCGCATCAATTCATTCGGTCAGTAAATTCATTTATGTCAGGGCACGCGTCTTTCGGTCAATTGAATGTAATTAGAACTAGTGTTACGTTGCATCTGTTTGAACTGCCGCCACTGGATGACTATAGGTAGTTCTATACATATATGTGAGTTGGTTGTGAAACATTGCCTAGTTAGCTTCTTTAGCAACATATAACAGTAACACCAGGTTTTGTCAGCTCATTCTTTTAATTTCACCCTTCACGAATTTCTTTCTTAAATACACTTGATCAGAACTGATTAGATCATGATAATTTATCAATAAATCACAAAATTATGATGTTACTAAGATCTCTAGCATCGTATCACAGATTACTAAAAACTATAATCGTATTGAGTGGCTCCATGACATTGTTGTCACTAAGCCCCAGGGACTAAAATCTCTTGGTGGCACTTGACTGAGGTTTAAATGTACGTTACTGTGATCTATTTTCGGCCATTTTGGTTTGTATTAATTTCTGCAAATTTTACTTGCCTCAAATTCTTATACCACATCAATAAGTTTGCAATCCTACTTTCACATTTGTATACGTCCCAAAACTTGAACTGCGATATTTGGATGATACCAACCTTTGGATGATAATAACTCATGTTACATGGGTATGTAAATACCTATCTAGTTTTAGAGCGTTAATATCGACACGTGAACTAAGTTTTCATTAAGTTAGACATAGATATCATTAGTGTTATATTTCTCGGAAGTGACACGATTACAACAGTTAATTGTCCGTGGCGCAGCATTCGCTTGTTTGTTATTAAACGTCGAGATAATGCCCGATGGTATATTTCTTAATTGCTTATTGCACGATACAGACACTATCGGCCCACTATTTCAACATAATAAGCATTATCATAACAATAACAAGCTAGTAACTCGCGGCAATCGAAGTGTTTTAAGTGAGGACATACGGGCTTTAGTTTTGTAGACGAACGCGCAGTTATAGACTAGCTCAGGGGGCCAAAACTCCAAAAGAAAAAAACTGAGATATGAAACGGGGAAGCATTTTAATGGCCGACCGACCATCTCATTCATGCCCGCAGTTCCTCGCATAATTGTATCTCTATCGGAATCCTCGTCTTAACGGACATTTTTGTATGGGAGTCCTTACATTATTTTTGAACTAAATGTTCGGTTGCCCAAGACTCGGCTGCTTTTAAGAAATCTGGTCATATTTCATGCCTATAAATACTAAATGGACTGGTTTAGTGCAGACTGCAGAATCAGCTTTCTATATACATGTTTGGACTGGGCACTGATGTTCCAGCCAGTCATGACTTTTCTTTATAAGGAAAATGATATTTTTTCCTAATTACGTGAAGTTAAGAATTATAGAACTATTAGAGCTCTATGATGTGAATAGTTTACAACATGGGATCAAAAGAGGATTTCTAGATGCGAAATCTGCCGTTGTTCAACTGCTATCGGTTTCCAATCACTTCCTTAATCATTAGCAGAATTAACATAGTCAGAATTTGGCAGTCACTGATGTAATTTAAGAACGTATGTCCTCACTCCCATGTCCGCTACGATAACCCAACTCGATTCTCAGTTGTATATTGTATGCAAGAACTACACCACTTGTTTTCCTCCTAGCCTTCGTAAATTAACAGTATTAATATAAATTAACGAGGTTTGACGAGAGTGTAATTAACTTTTTGTTGACAGTGATTGTGTGTTGAAAGCAAAAACTGTGTATGTGTTTCATTAAGGGAGATTGAATAAAGGTAATATTATTATAGTAGATGTTATTATCTGTTCCATTCATTACTAATTACTTAAATGGTTTTGATTCATTCAGCAGTATAGTATTTTTGTGGTTAAACAGCAATCGTTTCGTAAAAATTGGCTTCTAGGGACTGAAGTGTATACTATTGCATGATCAACATTGCATTTTATGTTCTTACTCTTTTTTGTTTAATCTTTCATTAATAAACAATTAGCGTATTCTGATTTGTTGCAACCAGTTGTAATCTGGATTAGTATACTGGTGTTTGAATCTTTTCAAATCGCTTGTCAAGAAAACGTTAATATTAAGTGCGTAAAACTTTAATATTAACCCTGGAGCGTCAAAGCCAAACTTGTTACTACAGACACGTATAATAAGCGATCACCTTTTCTATTCAAACAATCCAATACGAGCTTGTTATGAATCTAAATTTAGTTTTTTTCCCCTACAAGTACAGCTACGTCTCACCGTGGAGAACCAAAGTAAATCCACAAAAGAGCACCAATCTCAACGATCAATATTTGAGAGCATCTACTATCTAGCTGTCAGTTTTTTCGATACAGTATCAATATATTTACTGATTGACGGTGCACGTAATTTACATTCAAAATATAATTAGGCTATTGTTACCATTCAACGGTCAATGCGGATTTAACATTTCAAATTACGATCTCAGGCGCATATGGTTCGGGAATTGTAAAGGCGGTTTCACACGCAACTTTTACAGTTGAAGCAACAACGGGTATTTGTGTTGTGATTATGCCAAATAACGTGGATATCGTACAGCCTGCCCAGAGGAAACTTTAGAAGACTATGGATAAATCGTCCCATCGTAGCTTTAAGTCCAGCTATTTAGTTTGTCTATAAATTATTTAAAAACTCTTATCACCTATAAACTAGATCTAGCCCTTGCCTTGCAGTTAAGCTTACTTTTATAGCTGCAGGACCTTTGGCTTCATCCTAGGAACAGGTGGAATAACCTTCATATCTGAGGAGTTGTATTGACAAGTAGATACTTGGTATGTAGAAATGTGTAGTAAGATTTTGAGGAACTTCTTCATAATCGGTGGTTAACATTTATACCATTTGGCGACATTGTGCATAAGCCCTAAAGATGCATTGCATATAGTGTAACACCGTGGTGCGGGTGAATGGATATTTTTTCCAACTGAATGGTCGACGTAGCGTCTCAATATCTTTTGATATTGTACAGTCAACTGTCAAGTCCCTGCATGAACTTTTATGCAGTAGTAATAGAAGCGAATTTTCAATGAATTTGTGTAACTTGATATGTAGTTGACAGTACACAATCATTAATCACGTCTCGTTTGTCCAAGGACGGTGGTCGTGTTTGTAAAATAGTTTTTACTTTTTTTGGACACAGAAACTCAGTTGCGTCAGTCTTTGATGTATGTGCGAGGTTTTGTAAACGTCCGAAATAATGTTTTTAAGTGATAACGCAGAGATGCTCTTAAGTTTCGTAATGTTAAGATTTTTAATGTAATTTTTATGTTTCTGTTAGTGTTGGATGCTATTACCTATTACTAAGTTTCTGCTATACGTTCACATTGCATTGTTCTATTTTCTAATGTTGCACTTTAAATAATGTAGTACCTACAAAGTACTTTAAGAAAGTATAGCTAGCTATCTTAGAGCACTAAAGACACAACTAAAGATTCTGTATATTGTGCTATATAAAACTTTTTCCAAAAAAATGAACCGACTTCCATCATAAAACTTAAAAACATGAAATAAAAATAAACAAACAATAAAGAAAATGTATTAGCATGCTACCTACTGAATGAGGAAGTCGGTGCCAAGTGCAGGACTATGTAATTGTTTAGCTAGGCATTTTGTATACATACATGATTCTAATGTTAATTTAGATTATTTAATTCAATTTGGCACCGACTTCACCTCTTTCAGTAGGTAGCATGCTAATACATTTTTCTTTATTGTTATTTCATGATTTTAAGTTTTATGATGGAAGTCGGTTCAATTTTTTTGGAAAAAAAGTTTTATTTTATCATTTTTTGTGCTTCTACACCTATTTTCTTTAATAAAAACTTAAACTTTTCTTTCACTGCTAGCCGAAAATAAAGAATTAAGAATTCGAAACTTTTTATGTCAGTTTGATTTGAAATGTCAGAACATGTCAAATTGTCTATTATTTTTGGCACATAAATAGACCGTGAGCCCGCGACGACCAAACCTTCCTTATTTTAAAAATGCTGAATGTTTTTCTGCGTGGTATATACACGGGTAAAAATATTAGCGACTAGGTATGAAGTTTGGCTCTTGTTACTTATGCAGGTAATATGGATAGCAAAGATGATTTTTATAGGTATAATAAGCACCCTTGGGGCCTCTCAAAGTAACATTAAATTCAGCCTTTCTATTGAATCAAATACAACTATAAATTAGTAAAGTTACAATGTCTATCAGGGGTTTATATCTGCACCAATTGCCTGGCAATGGATGGCGTGATTTCTTATATTATTAGGAATAAAATCTTTAAAAAACTGTACTATAAGGAAATTGAGTTACCACTTTAAATGTTATTGCTACAAAAAATCTGCCTAAGTAATCATGATCCAACTTTTATTAGTCGCTAATCGCTATTTCTATGTTGGGAACATACACAGAAAATCTTTAGTTTTAATAAAGTAAGTAAGAGCATGCTATCGCGGGCTTTTGCTCTATAATGCAATGTTGGTATTTTTATATTTTGTTAGGTATCTTTAAAATTACCGAACAGATTCTGACGTGGTTAAAATGGGACCAACTTGGGTATATACCATTACGAATAAAAAAACAATTTCGGAAATCAGTCCACTGTAGGCGGAGAAATCGGCGAACATACATAAAAAAAAAACATACATACATCGAAACATATAACCTCCTCCTTTTTTGGGAAGTCGGTTGAAAATGGAACAAATTCATTTTTTGGTTTTGAAGATTTTTTCATTTTAGATTTTTTTGTGTGACTCCTTGATCGACTGTAACTTTCTTATCTTATCGCCATATAAAAAAGGCAACAAAAAGTTGTCCCTGCGAGATACTTCACGACGACATTTATAGAAATACAGAAACATATTTTTTTACGTGCACAGAAAAAGTAATGATAAAGTTTTTACGCAAGAATCTCAAAAGGGCTCTAAGATTACGCGTTTAAAAATTCCTAGAAATTGTAGTATCTTAATGAGTGTAACTACAAAGACTAATCGCAGAATCGAGATCAATTTTGGAAATGTTTGCTGTATAGAATCGAGGCCACAATACCTACATTTAGTAGCCCAGTAGAAAACGTCAATTCCATAGAACATTTATCATATTTATTGCTACCTAACAAAATAGATATCTTCAAATTGTGCATTTAAATTAAAACTATCATAAAGAACAGTGTGTGGCCCCAAGTAATTCCATCTTCTTCTAAAGGTGCCTCTCGAACTAGTGAAGGTTAGCGATTAACATGCTCAAGTCCTTCTTGTCCTTAGCTCTGCGGAACAGCTCAGCAGCATTCGCTATCCCGGTCCACTCTCGGATATTTCGCAACCAAGACTTTTTCCGTCTTCCGACCTTTCTCTTTCCAGCGACTTTGCCCATCATTATCAAGTAATTCCATATGAGAAGTTTATTATGTTATTGGCGTATTCACTTTCGCATTAAAAAGTTATCGACTCAGATCTAACGATGCTGTCACGGTAGATCCAGTGATATATTATTTGTTAAAAAGCGTGCCATACCACTTTGTAGAGAACGATGGTAGAGTGCAGGGCTGTCGAAATTTTGGACTAATGATGAAATGACGGGAATAAATGGGTGTTATCTTGCTTTCTTCATTAATTTAGCTGATAACTTATGCGAATGATTACATTTTTATGTGAAATTCCTGTTTTTTGTTTTTGGTGTTATGTGTGTTTTTATTTTCCAGACCACACACAACAGACAGAGAGCCAATAGAAGCCAAAACTAGTTGTTCTCTCAGAACAGTAGACCTCGCGAGCCCTCACAACCACGATATAACCGATATTTTACCGTTTCCCTGGCGAGTTTGAAACCAATTCTTGTATAAAATAAAAATACATTATTAACAAGGTTAAATTGAAAAAAAATCCTTGTAATGATCTGTTAACAGTAATGGCGTAAAAATAGGGCGGCAAATCGGCAAATCAGTAGTTACGCCACTGTCTCTAGGTCACAATTTTATAAACGGAGACTCATTTGTTTAGGCTATATCTTCGGTCAAACACGTTATTACGTTCACGTTCTAATTTTCAAAATTCCCACGGGAATATTGGAATATTACAAATCTCGGTTGAGACAACCCTAAGCGCCTAAGCCCACGTTGTATTTTGGTACTTAGACATTCTAATAAAGCATTTTAATTACATCGTCGCTTACTTAGTATGTTTATGTTTCGTCATTATATTTTAATTGCTTATTTACCTGTCCATTTTATAGATGGGCCTTGGAGTAATTGCAATTAAGGCGAATAGTCAAGTATGTACGCCATTTTGTTTCATTTTGTAGTTCGATCCTCTGATCAGAATTTGATTTACATACGAATTGTTAACGATGAATTTAAAGTCACTTATATGATAAGGTGTTTATCCTAATCTAGTGTCTGTATTGTTAAATACAGACATTTACTAAGACTTTTTTTATTGCGATAAAGGAATATAAAAATAGTTGTGCCTGAATTCGGACAACCTTTAGTGTGCTAACAGCTATTTCATGTCATAAGGACATTAAACATAGTAAATATGTAATTATAATTTATTTATTTTGTGTAAGTACCTAATTCTTGCATCTAAATTAGCTTTTTAATGCACCTGTGTTAAAGTCCAATATTATAAACATTAAAGTTAGTGATAATTTTCGGATACTCTTTCACGCAAAACTACTGGACGGTTTTCGATGAAATTTGGTACAAACCTGGATCAACATAGGATACTTTTTATTCCAAAATTCCCATGGAAACGGAGTATTTTTCAAAGCCAATCCAAACAAAAAACAACCAAACATCCATTCTCTCTTGATTAGCCTGTAATATCACTCTAATCAAATATTTAAAAAAATCTGTTATTTTAAAATTAAAAAAAAAACAACTGATATACGATTTCCCTCTATGTAAACTAATTAAGATCCGAAACCGGTTGGTATTGCATTGTACTCGTAAAAGCTGATACGGGAGTAATAACACCGATACTAATTTCCCTTATCAGTGTTAATTAGAACGCACGCAGCCATTCTTGAGTGGCGTCCCGTTGTGTCAGAGATGATAACAATATCTATACATGTGATAAAACTGTAACTGGTGTGTATCTGTACATAGGAGATATTTAAGAAGAAAGGAATGATAAAGCACTTGATTTGATGAAGTCCTTTGTTCCAAGAGATTCTACTATTGGTTCTTCTAGTAGAACTTCGTTAAAGTTTTCTTCCAAGAGGTTCTAGAACTGTTTGGAACAGATTGAAAAACACGACGTCTGATCAGTACGAGTACGACTGATGCAATTACGAAAAAACAAGAGAAATTCTTCTAAAATTATGGACGGATAATTGAATTTCTACGTAAGAGCAAAACACTTGGAAGTGTCAAAGTATTTAAAAATAAACATGGACGTAGTAACTTATTTGGTTAGATGCAAGGTGGAAGGAATTCGGAAGGCCTAAACGTGTCGCACTTCGAAGTTGATTACCATAGGCGCTTGCGCACGAACACGGCGCTGCTTGTTGAATGCGCCTTTAGAGTCACCATGAATCGGTAACTATTTGTGTTTTTCTCAGCCGTCTAGTTTTTTTATAAACTTAATACTAGCTTAACTTATTACTAGCGCCCCGCCCCGGTGGTCACTCAGGCATAATGTAGCTCTCTATTGGTGAAAGTATTATTGAAATCGGTTCAGTAGTTCCGAAGAAAACCCCATCAAACAAACTCACAAACTTACAAATACTTCCTCTTTATAATATTAGTATGATGATGATTTTAAACCACGTGAAGTTGGCAAAGGAATACAATACTGCAGTAACACCTGCGTAAATTTTATTTATAACATCTGAAAGAAACTTCGTTTTATGCTGTAATCGATCTCATATTTCATTTAAAATCTACCATTTATGCTTGCTCTAAAATTATTCTGACTATACAGGATGTTTTTTAAATCATTGGCATCCTTTCTACTGGTGAAAGTACTCATGAACATGAGCAACTTTTTGTATGGGACCGACTCAATCCGATGGAAAAAAAAATTAGCTGTTCCATACATTTCGGGTGAGTAGGTATTGGAAAATAGTATGGAACAGCAGATGTTTTTTTCCATCGGATTGAGTCGGTCCCATACAAAAAGTTGCTCATGTTCATGAGTACTTTCACCAGTAGAAAGGATGCCAATGATTTAAAAAACACCCTGTATAGGAAATTTACACCTGACAATGAATTTTTAAAAGACTACTATACTTGAGCCTTGGATCGAGAGTCTTAGAAGGAGAGAGAGGCCTTTGCCCAGTACTGGGTCATTGATGGCTACTAAATAAATAAAAAAACTTGGTGTTTTTCAAAAATCTGGTAAACCTAGTTCGATGTGACAGGCCAGCAGCACAACAGCCTAACCTGCTGAATACATTAGCCGGGACAATACACGACGTCACTCAACGCGAGTATTACGTACTCGCCCAGTATTGTTGAGCTTGTAAACAGAAGTCCAAATTGTTTGTGGGTGGGCTTGCACATAATAAATACCAGTTCCACCTTCCTAGCCTCTGGGAACAGATTTTTTGAATCTGTAGTCCTATATCCTGTGAGATTTTTGGGATTAGTAGGTACTCTATCTTTAAGCCATTTCCGGTTTCAATCTGCCCGGGTGGGTATCAAATTTTAGTCTGCGTGATTGAGTACAGACATTCACACACACATGCACTTCCAAACTTTCGCATTGTCTAATAATTTTAAGAGCACTTCGCGTATTATTTTCTTTCCTATCCAAATACCTACCTATATGAAAATATATAAATACCTTTAAGCTTATATAAAGTTTCGTTTCGGTTAACAATGTGTGGACATTGTATTCCATTTAAACTTTCCACTTGAGTTTTTATTCACATCGAGAAAATGAGTAATTCAGTAATTCGTCCCATGTACCTACGGCCCATTTGGGACGAAACGCAGAAAATCAAAATTAATCAAAATTTCATTCTGCAATTCGTCCCATTCTTTTTTTTGTATGGATATTTAAACCTTATCAACGCTTGGTACAGTCAGTGAGACAAGAATCAAAAACTTTAAAAAAAGAATTAAAAACTAATATATCCATAAATCTTTTACAAATTGTTGATTATTTTTATCTTTATTATTATAAATAACATCTTTTATATTTATTACTGTTGATTTTTTATTTTTTATGTATGTAGAATAGTTTTTAAATGTGATTAATAATTATAAGACTGTAATAGAAACTCTTTAAAATTCCTTGTTTTGTGACGAGTATAATACATCGTACCTAAATAAGAAACTAAAACGGACAGTAAGGCCTAATGTCATGTTTAGTTTACTAGTAAAAATACTTCTTGATTTTAT
>JAEMBS010000522.1:0-25000 GCA_018467065.1 Ephestia elutella
TGTCATAGATTAATATTACACAATGACTGTACATCAGTCATTGTGTAATATTAATCTATCACGGTCTTTTTATCAGACGTTTCCTAAATCTCTTTAAGTTCAAATATGTTTTATTTCTCTTTTCATTCAGACAAAACATATCTTAATAAAACAAGATTGGATTTTTTTTGTTTAAGATGGTATGTAGGTATACCTTATTTACCGTAACAAAGTAAATTTCCTTTTGCCCTAGGTGAAAAAATAAGACTATTTTCCTTTCTTTTCATATCTGCAAGGAAACATCTGATAATAATCTATTGCAATATAATTATAATATGTTATATTAAGTATATATTATATTTTCTATTATATATTAAACACTAGCGGTGCCGTGGGGCTTCGCGATGACTGTGATTATCATACACAAATAATTTTTGAAGGTTGAGTATTGTTACGGGCTACTGGTCCGTGGATTTGGATAAAAACACCTGATGACACTGATGAGACTTTATTCAAGACACCACACTAAAATTACAAGGGTTTCCTCACGACGTTGTCCAAATTGTCCAAACACAATGATCAGAGTCCAGTAATTATCGCCAAGTTGTCACTTAGTACTTCGCACTTGTATCACCTCGATCTTTTTCGTAGCTCGTCTAAAGATGAACTGAACTCGGCGTCGAACTACCACGCTTATATAGGCCAGCCAAACCCCTCGAGCTACTTCTCGAATGTTCCCGGCCGAACTCCGTCGAACGATCGAGTGTATCGCTATCCGCTCTCACACATGGCTGTCCTTTTCCTTTAGGTTGCAAGCGACTATGAACCTTAACCGTACGGTACGTAAGGCTCATTATTGCTTGTACCCCCGATCATTTCTAGAACCGAAGAGGGTTCACGAAGCGTAAGTCTAGAACATTCCAGTTTGCGTATTTTCTAGACAGCGCCCGTGCGTTTTCGTAACACTGCCCCCTTCTTAGAGATGCTCGTCCCGAGCATCATCATTACTACCGTGATATTTCGCCAGACGGTCGATGTGGACAATTTTCATTGCTCCTCTCGGCTGTCGTTGGATCCTGTAAGTCACATCATTCAGTCGTGTGATCACTTTGTATGGACCCTCCCATTTAGTCTGTAGCTTCGGTGATTTCCCTTTTCGGCGAGTAGGGTTATGGAGCCATACTAAACTGCCTTCCTCGAAACCACCTGTATTAGTTCTTCTGTCGTATCTGGTTTTCATGTTCTCGCTTGACTGCAATCCATTTTCTCTGACTAAATCATGGATATTCCGCATCCTCTCCCGTAGATCAGAGACGTAACCTTGCACAGTTTGAGATTCCTCAGGTGGCCCTCCAGTTAGTAAGTCTACTGGCAACCGAAGTTCTCGACCATAATTCACGAAAGCCGGAGTCGCTTTTGTACTCTCGTGTTCCGCTGTTCTATACGAGAGGAGGAACAGTGGAATGTACTTGTCCCAGTCTTTCTGGTGATTGTCCACTATTTTTGCCAAATGCCTCTCCAATGTCTGGTTAAATCGTTCCACCATACCGTCAGACTGAGGATGGTACGCAGTCGTTCGTGTTTTGTGCATTCCCAAGAGCTTGCATACCTCTTGAAATACTTGGGACTCAAAGTTTCTTCCTTGATCTGAATGGATTTCCAGAGGCACGCCATAACGACAAATAACTTCTTCAACAATCTTGGTAGCGACGGTTATAGCTTCCTGATTGGGTATGGCGAACACTTCAGGCCATTTGGTAAAATAATCCATGACAACCATGAAGTACTTATTCCCCGACTCAGTCACAGGAAATGGCCCAGCTACATCCACTGCAATGCGTTCCCAAGGCGCACCAACGTTATACAGCCTCAAGTTCCCTCGACTCCGTGTTTGTGGACCTTTTACTGCAGCGCATGTGGTGCATTTACGGCACCAATCCTGCACATCCTCACGACAGTGGAGCCAATAAAACCTCTCTCGTACTTTTGTTAGTGTCCTCTTGACGCCTAGATGTCCTCCCGAAACACCATCGTGTACTATACGGAGAACCTCTGGAACTTTGGATCTTGGAACAACTACTTGTAGGTGGAACTCTCTACCGTTAGTCTTTTCTCATTTGCGGTAAAGTATGCCATTTTGTAGAATAAAGCTGTCCCATTGCGCCCAGTATGCCTTCGTTATAGCGCTCCTAGGTGCCACATCGCTCCACGTTGGTTTAATGTCCCCTTCTTTCTTCCACATAATGATGTATCGGAGGTCCTTATCGTTTTCTTGAGCTTTCCTCATTCCGTCGTCTTCCCAAGATTCCAAAGGAGTTGCCCGAGTAAGTTTCAGAGTCAGTTCTTTTGACTCTTGTCTGATGCAGTGCTTACAGTCCTCTGTACATGGTCTCCTGGAAAGGGCGTCTGCATTTCCATGGGCCTTTCCGCTACGGTGTTCGGTATGGAAGTCATACTCCTGCAATTGTTCAATCCAACGTGCTACTTGACCTTCAGGGTTTTTAAACTGCAATAACCATTTTAATGCTGCGTGATCGGTACGCAGTAAAAACTTTCTGCCGATGAGGTATTTGTTGAAATGTTGCAGGGTCTTCACCACAGCCAAAAGTTCTCTCCTTGTAACACAGTAGTTTCTTTCAGGCCTCGATAGTGACTTGCTGAAGTAAGCAATAACGACCTCCTTGTCTCCCTGTCTTTGAGACAGAACTCCTCCGATTGCCGTATTACTTGCATCAGTATCGACGATGAATTGGCCTTCTGGTTGAGGATATCCCAAAATAGGTGTCTCACATAGATGTTCCTTCAACTTTTCGAAGGAATCCTCGCAGGTCTCGTCCCAACAGAATGCTCGTTTATCCTCGGTCAGACGGTGCAAGGGCTTGGCAATCTCCGAAAATCCCTTCACAAACCGCCTGTAATAAGAGCAAAGGCCGAGAAATGCGCGTACCTCTGTTTTGTCTTTAGGAGTGGGCCACTTTTTAACGGCTTCTACCTTCTCTGGATCAGTTTGGATGCCTTCACTGGTAATAACGTGGTCGAGGTAGCTCACTTTGTTCCTGAATAAATGACACTTCTTTGGATTTAATTTCAGCTTGGCTCCATGTATCTTGGCAAAGACTTGCTCCAGGTTTCTCAAGTGATCCTCAAAATCACGGCCAACGATGATGACGTCATCCAGGTACACCAGGCAGGCTTCTCCAACCAGGCCTGCTAGGACACATTCCATCAGTCGTTCGAAAGTGGCTGGTGCGTTACACAATCCGAAGGGCATGACGTTGAACTGCCATAAACCTTTGCCTGTTGAGAACGCTGTCTTCTCTTTATCCTTCGGGTGAATTTCCACCTGCCAATAACCAGATTTTAAGTCCAAGGTTGAGAACCACTTCATGCCACTCAGAGTATCCAATGTGTCATCAATTCGAGGCAATGGATAACTGTCCTTCTTGGTGATGTCATTGAGCCGTCTGTAGTCTACACAGAATCGCGTACTACCATCCTTCTTCTTTACCAGCACAACAGGTGAACACCATGGACTCGAGGATGGTTCAATTATCTTATTTCTTTCCATTTCCTTCAACAGATCTTTGACCTCTTTTTTCTTTTGCTATTGGTATTCGCCTTGCTCGTTGTCGAATGGGTCTCTCATTTCCGGTGTCAATTCTGTGTTGTACCAAAGATGTTCTTCCAATGTCTCCTTCCTGGTTGGTGAAGATATTTGCAAAGCGTAGTAAAAACTCCTTTGCTTTAAGGCTCTGGGAGTAAGTCAAGTTGCTTTTGCAGTCATCAAGAAGCTGTTTGACCGTAGCATTCTTTCTGTCTTTTATTCCGTCTGAGCTTGGTACTGAACTGCATCTCTTCATCCAAAGGACTTCTTCGCATCTTCCTATGACATCACCTTTGCTTAAGTTAACCTCATGGTCATCCAGATTCACCACTTTGACAACAGCTGTATCTTTTCCTCTAACTAAAGTTCTGGCGGTCATGAGTTTCCGGGTCGTTGTCTTAGAAGGTACTTCCTCAATCAGTACACATCTACTCGACTTGTTATTTCGGTTAGATGGCAATTTTACTAATACTTGAGCCTCCGTGCGTCCAGGTATGACGATGTTTCTTAGGCAGGTAACTTTGCCGTGGATTCCTCCAAGTATGAATATTTCTTCTTCACCGCACTTGAAAATTCCATCCGCAACATCTATTCTGCAGTGGTTTTTCTTCATAAAATCCAGTCCCAATATACAGTCGTCCACTATGTCAGCTACAATGACGTCATGATGGTACGCCGCTTCTCCCATGTACATCGTAACTGACATCTCTCCAAAGACGGGTATTGGCTGGCCGGAGGCGGAAAGAAGCCGGCAAGTGACTTTCCTCTTGCTTCTCATCTCGGACTTCACTATATCCGGTCGAACTATTGTTCTAGAGGCTCCTGTGTCGATCGTTATTTTACAGTCATTACCATTTACTTTACCAGCTATCGCAATGCTTTTCCCATTGCATACCTGTGAGATGATGGTTGTTGGGGCTTCTTTCGCGCCACCAGCCAGTACTCGCCCTTAGTTCTGGCTGTTACTCGTTTCCCTGATTCATAGTCGACGAAGATTCACGTTTCTTCGTCAGCTCTTCAACCAGGTCCTCGAGTTGCTTCTTTGTAGCTGCACATGAGTCCTTTTGTGGACAATGGAACTGCATGTGCCCTCGCTCTCCACACTTGTAACACATGACCCCAGAGCCCTTCTTGCGTGGAGCCTTTACCTCGTTGACTTCCTCCGTCACTTCTCGTACTTTGTGAACCTGTCGCAAGTCGTGCCTGACAGCTTCGACTTCCAGTGCGTGGGCCAGTGCTTCCTTCAGAGAGGCGTGATGGCGGAGCCTTACGGCAGCTCTCACTTCCAGATCCTTGATGCCGTCTACGAAGGCTTGCACGGTGTTGGTTACCACCATGTTCGCCTCTGCTGATGGGTACGCTTTTCTGACAAGCTTCTCTATCTCTAGAGCCCATTGCTGGAGTCCTTCTCCTGAGCGCTGGACTCTGTCGCGCAGTTGAGCTCTAAATACATGTTCCAGATGCCTCTCTCCATACCGTGATTCAAGAGCCTCCAAAAGATCTTTAAATCCAGCGTTAGGTAGCACCTCCAGAACGTCCACAGCTTTCCCTCGGAGCGAGCCAGTGAGGGCGGTTAAGCACTGGTCGTCTGTCCACCCATTGGCAGTGGCGATCGTCTGGAACTGTTGACGGTATGCAGCCCAGGATGAGGTACCATCATACGGAGGCAACTTCACGTTGGGTCCACGGACTACACCAACAGAACCACATGGTGCGACTGATACTCCAGAAGTTTCCAGACGAACAACCTTTTTCTCTAACTCTGTAAACCCGATCTTCATGTTGTCCACGTCATTCCCAAGGCTGGTGACCCTTTCGTCCATTAAATCTACATCCTTCCGTAATTCGGTTACCACACCGCTAACCTCGCACACTGCCGACAACACTTTTTGTTCCAGCTCCTTTTGTGTAGCGAGTTGTAGGTCTTGTACACTTTGTACAGCAGTAAACTTTTGATTCAAAAGTGCCTCCTGTGCTTTAAATTGACATTCCTGCGCCTTAAGTTGCTGCTCTTGTACAGCCGTAAACTTTTTTCTAGTTGTTGTTCCTGTGCTGTAAATTTATTCTCTAGCATCCTTATTAGACTCGTTAAATCCAAAGTGGGCGTGGCCTGCATAGGGGCGTGACCTGGTGGGAGGGCCCAGTGGGCGGGGGCACAGGGGGCGTGGCTTGGTGGGCGGGGCCAGTGGGAGGAGCCATTCTTGAAGTAGGCGGGGCCGCGGAGGGCGTGACCTGGTGGGCGGGGCCAGTGGGCGGAGCCATCCTTGAAGTAGTCGGGGCCACGGGGGCGTGGCTTGGTGGGCGTGGCCAGTGGGCGGAGCCTCCCTCAGAGTGGGCGGGGCCACAGGGGGTGGCCTGGTCCGTAGATCCAGTGGGGGAAGCTTCAGCAGCACGCTGCGCCCGTGTCTTGACACCCTCGCTGGTGACGTCGTTGTCCCTCGGAGTCAATGGCATTTTCCAAATTCCGCTTCTGACACCAAATGTTACGGGCTACTGGTCCGTGGATTTGGATAAAAACACCTGATGACACTGATGAGACTTTATTCAAGACACCACACTAAAATTACAAGGGTTTCCTCACGACGTTGTCCAAATTGTCCAAACACAATGATCAGAGTCCAGTAATTATCGCCAAGTTGTCACTTAGTACTTCGCACTTGTATCACTTCGATCTTTTTCTTAGCTCGTCTAAAGATGAACTGTAGCCCTACCATGAGTTAATAGTGACCGAACTCGCTAGCGTCGCCGTAAATAATTTCTATGAAAAAATGTACAGCGCCTCTAGCGGTCACTTGAAGAACTAATATCGCTAGTATGAGTCAACAAAACAAACCTATCGAAAGCTATTCGCAAGCGAGCCGCTCGCTAGCGAGTAACGTTTTGTTTTTTAGTATGAAAATCGGTACCATAAGTCACAAATTCGACAGATGTCATCGAGAAATACCTTTGCGATTGTAGTTACATAATTCACTAGGTAAATGAGTCGTGAAAATGAATTTTAATTTACAAAACTCTTTATTTTTTAGTATTTCTTGTGAATATGATGTCGGCAAGAAGATATCTAACATTGAATATGTTAACTACGGCTGCTAATCAAAATGAACGACCCAAACAAGGAAATTTTTGAGTTGGCATAAGGAAGAGAATTTGAAATCCTCTTTTACACATTAGCGAAAAAATAAAATAAATAAAAATAGTCTTTATTTGCTCTGACCACTAACACAATACATATTTTCATCAAAACTACTTAGCATTACCTACCATGAGTTTATTTATAGTTGCCGAACTCGCTATGTAGCGTCGTCGCCGTGAAAAAAATCTATGAAAAAATGTACAGCGCCTCTAGCGGTCACTTTAAGAACTAACATCGCTAGGAATGTAGGTAGTCAACAAAAAAAACCGTAATCGAAAGCTACCTATTCGCTAGCGAGCCACTCGATAGCGAGTAACGTTTTATTTTACCATAAGTCACAAATTTGACAGATGTCATCGAGAAATACCTTTACGATTGTAGAAACGTAACTCACTAGCTAAATGAGGTGTGAAAGCAATGTGAAAGGGTGTTTTGCTAAACAAAAACTTTTATTTTTGAGTAAATAATGTCAGCAAGAAGTTATTTTGCATGGAATATGTTAGCGACGGCTGCATACCAAGATGAACGACGCGAACAAGGACATTTCCAAGCTGACATGAGGAAGAGAATTGGAAATCCTCTTCAACATATGAGTGAAAACAACTTCATAAAAGAATATAGACTCAATAAGGAAGCCTTTGAGGATTTATGCGATTTGTTAGCGTATTACACAGATTTGAAATCCACACAAAGAGTCTCATTGGAATCCAAGGTAAGTCTTATTGGAATTATGGTTAGACCGATGAATATTTCTAGTGTGCTATTATTTGTGAAGACCTATAATTGGCTTTGAAACTTGTATTTTATCACTATCATGTTAATCTAGCTGTTGGTTTTCCGAATGTATAAAATAAAATAAATAAATAAATAATCCTGAATTTTTTCTTAATACTAATATTAACTCATATTTTATTTGCAGGTTTTATGTGCCCTACTGTTTTATGCACACGGCAGTTACCAAAAAGTCACTGGCAAAGCAAAGCATTTTTCACAGGAAGCTCTAAGTGTTTATATAGAAGAAGTCACAATAGCATTAAACCATCCCAATATTTTAAAAAGGTTTATAAAATTTCCAACAACAAGACAAGAGAGGGATACAATTAAGCAAGGTTTCTACAGTAAATATGGAATACCAGGGGTGATAGGATGCATTGATGGCAGCCATTTTAAAATATTTACACCCGGTAAAGAAGAGGAGCACCTATATTACTGTAGAAAACACTATCATTCAATGAATGTGCAAATGATATGTGACCACAATTGTTTAATTCTATCAGTTAATGCTAAGTTCGGAGGTGCAACGCATGATTCTTTCATATGGGAAAATAGTAGCATTAACAATTATATACAGTCTTTGCACAGACATAATGAAATTGTATGGCTTTTAGGTGATTCTGGTTACGCTCAAAGGCCATGGTTGATGACGCCCTATTTAAATCCAGCCCCCAACTCTATTGAAGAAGGTTTTAATGCACTACACACTTCTGCAAGAGTTGTTATTGAAAATACTTTTGGGCGATTGAAAAACCGTTGGCGTTGTGTGCACAGAGATAGGACGTTGCATTATCAGCCCGAAAAATGTGGACAGATTATTATAGCATGTTGTGTGCTGCATAACATCGCTTTACGATATAACGTTCCAGAGCCAGAGGAGTCAGAAATTGTTCCTGGACAACCCCAAGCAGTACCATTCGATCAACAAGAGGTGTTAGAAAATGAAGGTGCCAGTGACTTATTAATGGGCAGAGCATTACGTGATCAATTAGCTAGAAGACTCAACTCAAGACAAACATAGTTGTTTAAAATAAATTTCTGATCTTTATATGACAAAAATTTAGTCTTGTGTACTTTATTTCAAGTGTTGAAATATTATCTGTACCTAGTTTATATATCCTAGTCCTTTTAAATAACTTTCATAAGGAAATCTTATGTACTTTACCAGGGCTCAAACTATATACCAAATTTCATCTAAATCAGTTTAGTGGTTTAAGCGTGTAGGAAGAGTTAACAGACAGACATACGCATTTTCTCGTTTATAATATCAGAATGGATATGGATTTTTGTAATTTATGAAATAAAAAGTTCAGCAAATACAAATACAAAATTTTTATTCTTTATCAACAATCAACAATTATTTTAAACTATGTAGGTAATAACTAATTATTTTACTTAAAACTATGCAAATAAACTACTACTTAGAACTATACAAATAAACTATTCTTCATTGTTCTCTATTACTAGTATTCCTATCTAAAATATCTATAACTCTATTTCCTAATAATATAAACTGTCCAAATAAATCTAACCACCGTTCCTGTAATCGTAATTCTTCTTGTCTTAACCTATTTCTTTCTCGCTCCGCTTCCTGCTGGAAAGCCCGCCATTCACAGTCAGATCTTACAAAAGCTTGCCTTGCAAGATCTGACTGTGTCTGCGTACGGGTCCTTCTTTGGGCGGGAGAGTACGGGTCTTGCAATCGCCCTCTACGCCGCCGACGAGGCGTTAGAGGCAAGGGCGTGGGGTCCGTGTTGTGTTGTGGTGCACTGGTGGATGGAAGAGGTGACCTTGGGCGTGCACTGGTGGATGGAAGAGGTGACCTTGGGCGTGCACTGGTGAATGGTAGAGGTGATCTTGGGCGTGCACTGGCGGATGGAAGAGGTGACCTGGCAGCCGGCGGCGCGTCACTGCCCGTCAGACCTGTCTCGCGATTCCAGTCTTCCACGGCTAAAATAAATAATAATAATTGAATTGTGTTCAGACATAATTATATGTATAAGTGTCTTATAAAAGTGAAAGATATTAAACTTACTGGTACCCGTGTATTCTTCTTGTATCTGCTCAAGGATGTTAGAGAGACTTTGATTATTCTCTAGTGGTGGTTCAGTGACTTCTTCCTGTGAAAGTAAATTTCAGCGTTGACAACCTCAACTTGTCGGTATATTCCACTTTGTTCATCTGGAAGATATCGCCTAAGTAGAGTAGACATAATTTACTAAAAAAAGGGGCCCATTGTCATCTGGGTGATATCACCTAGCTAAAATAAAGATACTAAAAGTCTACTCTTTCCACTCAGGTGAACAAAGTGAAATGTCTTGCAACATAGGCATCTTCCGAAGACTTCCACTCATTTGTGATATGTTACAGTGTTGTTTAGATATTGTTATGTTTTATTTTCTAGCTATTTGTCCCACTGCTGGGCAAAAGCCCCTAATTATCTCCTTCCTATAACCATCGGGAACCTAACCTAACCATCGGGATGAATAAATTTAAAATGACCCATTAGCCTACCTCTAACCCAACCTCAGGAATGGTGACTATTCCAGTTGCTGCTTGAGTACCGACAATAGCCAGTACTCTTTGCTCCAGATCACTGAGTCTCAGGTTAGAGGCTGGACCACCACCAGTTCCTTGAGCAGCTCGGTGAATGCGGGCAGCCTTTTTTTTTGAATTATTTTTTAGATCACTCCAAACCTTTACCATCATGCACAAACAAAGAGATGATACAACAAGGCACACAAGCAGACAGGAAGCAATGTTAGTACATGAAAAGAAAAAATATTGGTGATAAAATTATAAATAGAAATGAGAAAATGAGATGACAGAAGTAAATAATCACTAATATTATAAATATGAAAGTGAGGTCGTTTATTTATTTATTTGTTACCTCTTCACGCTTTATCTAATATACCAATCTTCCTGAAATTTTGAATAGGTACACATACTAAGAAGGACACAGGGTACTTTTTAACCCGAAAAAAAAGCACTGTTCCCTAGGGAAATTCACGCGGGTAAAGCCGCAGGCAAAAGCTAGTAAAATAATAAATAACACACTTTTCTCCATTTTTCGGCCGTCTTTGTATCTCCCATCGCGTCACCATTCAACAATTGGGTCAAATCTGCCCATCGTTGTACATTTGTGGCCCTTCCTTGGGGCCCTTCTGTTGGCTTGCTAAGGTCACCATATCTAAAAAAAAGAATAAAGAAAGATCTGGGTACAATACAAATTACACAGGTAGATAAAATAGATTTAAATCAAAAGCAAACCTAGCAAGTTATAACACTTCTCAAGTAAATAAGTCAATTCACATACCTTTCCATAAAATCCACCAGTAACTGAAATTGGGACGCACTGGTTCTCATTTTGTAAACAAATACTAGGGGAAAAATAAAATAAACTTAAATACAGTAATACTTAAATACAACAAACTTAAATTGATTACTTTTAATACTTCAAATAAACATCTAAACAGTCAAACGCAACGAACGAACAATAAAATCTGTCAGTCACATCACATTGGCACATGGAAGTAATAAGTACCTTTGTACCGTTGTACAAAGTACTTATTACTTCCATGCATCCATCACATTGGCATATTATCTTGGCAAAATATATCCAATTTAATTTAAAAGTTATCATATTTGAGCTCCATGCACGTTCTCTATGACTTTTAAAAGAAGTAGGGTTATTTATACTTTTAAATTTTTAGGGCTTGGACACTAAGCTTTTTGGGAACATCTGTCGTACTCTATCTTTTGGATATAGTTAGAAAGAAATAGCTACATTGGGTGTGAAATTCGCTACGCACCACACGTATACCAACATAACAACACGAAAACTATACTAACTATCGAGCTATCGATAGCGAGTATAGTAAGCGTTCACAGTACTCATGGTAAGAGTTTAACCAAAAACTGTGTGATGCACGTTTATACGCTAGCGACTGCAGTAACGTAGTATGAAAGTTTTCGATATCAACTCTGCTGATTTTCTTTCGGTTCTTCACCAACGGACGGGGTGGGTCATGTCATGGTGAATAGAATACGCTAGAATAATTTGGCAGCAACGGCGGATCCAGATTTTGTTTTTCTGGGCACAAGTATCTTGCGGACTGTGTATGTTGGGGGGGGGGGGGGGCAACAAATCGTCCGTCCCGATGGTGTTGCCGCCGGCTTTGAAACGAATCCTAAAGACTCTCGGATCCAGTAGGTATTTTTTTCTGGGAAGGGCACCGTTTTCCATTCTCGAGAATATTTCCAAGAAATTTTTAAGAAAGTTTCCACTTGTTCTTTGAAAATTTTGAGAACGGCACATCACTAATGGTGGCGGATTATTTTTTTTGAAATAATTACTTGTAAGAAACTATTACTACAAAATCGTGTTATTGTAACAACTCAAATTTTAATTTGACATGTACTGTTATGGAAGCTACCTCCACAGTATAGCAGCAGCACACATAATAGCAGTCGGGGGGGGGCACGTGCCCCCGTGCTCGCACAATTTTATCCGCTACTGCTTTCAATAATGTTGCAATATAAAACGCATAAGTGTTGCCTCTAATTCAGGGTTTTTATATTTCTGGTCAGGCTATACAAAAGATAATAGGCTCAACAAATTCACTACTACAATACTGCAATGTAACGCCCTGGTTCTTAAACAACAAAATCTGTCACATTGGCAAAATATATCCAACCTAATTTAAAATTTATCTAAAGTTGAGCTCTATGCACTGCACTACGACACGTTTAAAATAAGTAGGGTTATGGGAACAATCCGTCGTACTCTGTGTACTTGTGTATTTATAAAGAAATAGCTACATTGGGTGTGAAATTAGCCACGCACTACACGTATACCAACATGACAACACGAAAACTACACTAACTATCGAGCTATCGATAGCGAGTATAGTAAGCGTTCACGTACTCATGGTACGAGTTAAACCAAAAACTGTTCGATGCACGTTTATACGCTATCGACTGTAGTAACGTAATGTAAGTTTTCGATATCAACTCATGGTAATGGTACTGAACTCGGCGTCGAACTACCACGCTTATATAGGCCAGCCAAACCCCTCGAGCTACTTCTCGAATGTTCCCGGCCGAACTCCGTCGAACGATCGAGTGTATCGCTATCCGCTCTCACACATGGCTGTCCTTTTCCTTTAGGTTGCAAGCGACTATGAACCTTAACCGTACGGTACGTAAGGCTCATTATTGCTTGTACCCCCGATCATTTCTAGAACCGAAGAGGGTTCACGAAGCGTAAGTCTAGAACATTCCAGTTTGCGTATTTTCTAGACAGCGCCCGTGCGTTTTCGTAACAGTATTAACAGAAAATTAATCCTTCACTTTACAAGTAAACTTACTAACATTTCTTTATAATTTTAGTGTAGAATGTAGATAGTGTAGAAGTGTAGCTGTAGATTCACCATATGCCAACCAAGGTTGATTTATACTTGTCCAAGAATAAAGTGTTGCAAATTCACCAGCTTTCGGGGTAACCGCTGAAATGTGAGCGACGTTAAGGCCAAATATATTTTTTCTCCAATAAATATGATTTACGCATAACATAAACACGCAGTTGAGCGCATATCTCGGGAATTCATGGCGTAATGCTGGCCCGAATCCCTTGATTTACGGCCCAGTCGCTAATTTAAGACAAGTGCCCATTTCGCGTTTGAATCATGGAATAGTTAAGGTGCAGAAGTATGGTAGTTTCTTTTGCCATCTCATGTACTATTGGAAGAACAAGCAATACTATTGAGGAGTTCCTGGGGTATAAATCAATCAGTCTTAGTCTCATATCTAGGAAAATTAAAAAAAAAACTATTGTGGCCAAAATGAGATTTTCTTTGGAAAAAGTAAGTTTCTTTATTTTCTTTTGTTAGGGTAACAAAGTTCTATATTAGTTAGAATCCTTCGTAGGTAATTTAAAATAAAAACGTGGTTATTCCGTAAAGATTCTAGTAGTCTAGGATTTTATCATTTTATCAAGGTGGAAGACATCACGTGACCATAAAAATAAGCTACTCCATATACATTTGTAGAGCGTAGATTGCATGTAGCCTTAGATCTGTACCATATTTTTGTCTGAACTTCAATACATCAAAAACTAAGACATTGAGCCACGAGCTATTGTTGATGAGACAAATAATTTCCGATTTTTTTATATGTTATACAAAGTAAACAAAGATTAAAATTCTCTTCAATGTGAAAATAGCCAGTTCGTATAATCGTTTCTGTAAAAAAAAAATATAATACTCGTATATATGAATATAGAATATGACAAAAAAAGCCGTAGTCTAGTAGCTGAAGGATTTTTGACCCAAGTTTCAATAGTGCATCCTGGTGGCGTTTAACTGTTTTTTTATCTGATATTTTCGATATATTGCCACTATTTGCCACCAGGTGGCGTTGCTTCAATTTCATACTAATCTGAGTTTACGCGTTCGCATGCGAATAAAATTCGCACTAGGCAGCCAGTTATAAGGAAGCTAATATGAAAATGACTTAGCAATATAATTTATAACTTGCTATAAATAGCTGTAAATAAAATCTGTGAAACATCAATACACGGCCCATAAAATCCAGTAACGTAATTTAAAGTAAATAAATCAAGGGATACGCGATTAGAAAATCGTTAAATCTATTTAAAATTTACTATGGTTTTATAACTGAAATAACAAAAGTTATGGGTTGGTTTCGCAACTATAGTTAGATTACAATTTATAGTTTGTCTTACTGACTACTTAATTTGTCAAAGCAGCAACATAACACAAGTAAAAATGACATATAAAAGTGTGTCTTGAAGTAATATTTCAGGTTTATATTTACGAGTGCAGTCGCGTCATGTAAGATGCACGCTGGAATTAAGTTGCGCAGTAGGCGATTTATCTTTCTATGCGGTGAGAGCGGGGCGGGCGGGTCTATCCGGCGCACGCGATTGGTTCGTCAGTCGTACCCATGTGCAAGTTTCACTCCCTCCTCTCTCTTCCAGCGTTCGTTTTATATGACGCGACCTAGGTATAAAATTGTTTCAATGAAGGATTTTCCGAGACCCAAATTAAAAAAATATATAGTTCCCGATGACTTCATAGATGGCGCTTAAGTAAAGGCGAGAGAAAAAGTTCCATATAGAAAGCAAAAATTCACGGGATTGGCATTTTTTTTTTAAATAAAACTTAGTAAAAAAACATCTAAAAAGTATCATTGTGATTTGTGCAAACTGTTAGGTCTGGTTGACAAAAAAAGCGCACTATATAGGTTCAGCCCTATTACTTCCATGGTTCAGCCATTATTACGACTCGGCTTAGTCGGCTTTCATAAAACGACATCTCTTGAGACTTTTTATACTGATTTTTTTTCTTAATTTAGCTGTCAGAAAATCACTCATTATGGATCATGTCACACAGATTGAGCTATCAACATATTTAGCAATACCTGCTACATTTTTGAAACTTATACAATCGTAATAAAGTTCTAAAATGTAGAACTAAATACCAACCAATGAATATACGTCCACTAGATGGCGGTAGTCGTTACGTTATGACAGGTGTTTTAAAGTATAAAGCGGCTTGAGAAAACATGTGGTTATTTTTAACACACTCGAAAAGATTAGTACCTAAGTAAATAATAGATTTTTAAATCTCAATAACATCAAGGTCAAATGACCTGATACTGATGACGTTTCGTACGAACGTTGCAGTCGCCGTGGTCGCAGCCAGACTGCAAAATTCACACGAAAAGTCAGCTACAACATATAAACAAAAATGGTTCGTGCTAAGTCCCGTTACCGTTAATCTCGTATTAGTAGTCTCTCCCTGTGGCAACGTGGTCCTATTGCCTTTGTCCTACTTCAAAGACTTCAAATTCCAGGACCAAACCTACCCTTGGATGCCTTCCGCTCTCTTGATGCTCTCGCGTACCACGGAGCAAGTTCTCATAAAGGAGACCTTTTCACTTTGCTGTTGAAGTACCAAATATCAGCAGCAAAGCGGAAAAAGACAAGTTTATGGAGAACTTTCACTTCTTTCTTCTTCTTCAGACATCTGAGCTTCTTCCGCAGTTGTTACAATATCCTGAAACGGAAATGTACACAACATTAGAGATCTAAGCTGAAGGCTTCGACAGCAGCAAAAAGTAAATTGTATGTTTTTCTTACAAACTACATCCCTGATTTCTGCTTCTTGGAGGTTGTTTAAAAATTGCCAATATTTGATCTCGCCAAATTTCATCAAAATCTGTTCAGTGGTTACCGAGAAAGCGTAACCGACGGATAGACTTTCGCATTTATAATATTAGTACGTAAGTAGATATGGATTTCGTTCAGTCTATTGTTTTTTTAAGTTGCTCTTGAAAATGTCGTATTTCAACAGTCATCATTATAATCATCTATTTTAAGGCACATAAATGTAAAGCATAATGGGATCAGAAGTGGGATAGTCTAAGATTACAATAAATTATCCAGATATTAGATTTATTATGTTCAAAACGAAAATAAGAGCATAAACCAATGAAGCATCTCATTTTTCACTGTCATCCATAATATCGTAAGCATTAAGTAGTTTTTCACCAATAAATCATGGAACAAATTGATTTATTTCGTGAAAAGAAATGACGTTGATAGCAATTTGAAGTTATAATTCCATTAAAGCTGAGAAAACGGTTCTTGGCAATGCGCAGGGGACTATTTAAAGTACGTTGTATATCATTGCACGGGAAATGTAAACAAAATTGCTGTTTGTGTAAATAAACAGTGGTAGAATGCGAAGGTCGGGAAACGGGATTGAGTGTTTAATCTGTTTTCTAGCGTAGTCAGCCATTTTGTGAAATGCTGAAAACAAAATGGCATTACTGCCGTTACCTGTAAACTTCAAGTTTTATCTGGATAAATCATGTATAATTTTATTTTTATTTTATTTTATCTTTTTTAATGTCGGTGAAGTTTTTACACGTCTGACCAAAAAAGGAGTGTTGTTTTCAGGGTTCATGTATGTATTTATTTTTTGGATTTTTGAGCATCTCAGATGCAATATTAGTACTAAAGTACTCTCGTATAGTGGGTATTGGTGTTAGGAGACGCATGCCTAATGCGTTTCAAAAGAAATTGGATATGGTGAAGATTTTCGATGTGCAGGATTGAAATGCGATAGCTCAGTTGGAAGAGCAAGGTCGTATAAAGACCTGGTCGCGGGTTCAAGTCCTGCTCGCATGGAATTTTTTCACCATATCTTATTTCTATATGAGAGTACTTCATGTATGTATGTAAGTTCAACCATAAGTCCTGAACGGCTAAACAGATTTTGATGTGAGAGGTATTTTTAGATTCCTTGCATTGCTCCGAGTGACATAGACTGTGTGAGTTGGCAGTCGCGTTTTTTATTTTTTAATAATTAGCTTGTTCCATCTGTCTTTTACCATAGATTTTACCTCCCTATAACTAACTTATAGATTTAGGAGATCTATTTGTTTTGGTATCTTTTTATATTCCCAGTAAGTAGTAAATTAGAATAGATTACACTGAAAGGGATTTTTTTTACCTACCTCAAGCCCAAGCATTAGGTACCTGTACCATTACATTTCAAAGTCCGATTAAAAATATTTATTGTAACTCTTTAATTAAGCCATTCAGAGAAAGATTTTAATATCACGATTCACCGCAAAAAGACATCTTAACGAGGCACTAAAATTATATACTTAAGTATAAAAAAAGTCGGTCTGGGCGGAAATCCGAAGACATTATAGTGACGAACGTCGACTTTCACGACCTATTTATTCCAATTAATGTAGCCATACATCTTATGGGAACGAAAAGAAAAACAGCGGAATATTTTTTCAGTGTATTTTGTAACAATGTTTTCATAACTTTGATATTGAGACTGCTGACACGAATCTGGATGAAAATTGTGTTTTGCGGACATGTTTCTTCTGTTAAACTTTTTTGTTGAAAGATAGATGTATCCATCCATTATAAGTAGGTACACCTTCCTATTTGCTCAAGACTATTTATATAGGAATCTTGGGGAAATATTTTAAGTATACTTATTTTATTCCTAGCTAAATCAGCTAGATATAAGAACTATGATATTCTTTAGAACATAGATAAAATAAAAGTAGGAAAAAACTATTTTCTCCATACTTAAGTGAGTTTTAAGCGAAAATGGCGGGAAAGTGCAGTGGGCAATCTGCTTTGGCAGATGGTGTTATTGATGGTGCGTCTGCGCCTGTGCTGAAAGTCCGGTCGATTGCAAATGGACGCCGCTGAAAGCCGATGAGAAATGATGTGAGAAACAGTGGCAATTTGGTTTTGTTGTGTTGGATCTATTGGGCCTACTGCTGAAATATCTACGGATATATTTCAGCTTGATTTATTTTTAATTTTATGTGTTCTTTTTTTAACGTGGTGATGGTAAATAAAATTTCGGTGCTGTCATAATTTATTGCAGGGAATCGTTGAACCCAGCGTAGAATGTACGACGGAAGTATGGTACCTACCAAGGTACCTACTATTATATTATGTAGTTTAAGAGTACCTATATAATTAAATGTATATGGTACAGTACAACATTAAGTTAATCTAATGTGGTAATTAAAGACTAGTCCTATGCTGGAGAATGGTGAAACCACGTTAATGGTTTCGTAGGTTATGGGCCCAGGCTTAGCATGCGCAATTCAAGTATTGGCAAATGTTTGCCAATACTTGAATTGCGCATCAACAAAACAGCCTCGTTACTTCAAGTGACATTGTATCTAAACAAAATACATCCAGACAAACAGTATTAACCCGTAATCTATTTTAACAATTTAGTATCAATACTAAATTGTCAAAGTTGCCGTCTGCAGTTCAAATATCATCGAATAGCGGCAATTCCAACTGCGTTCCTTACAATGTTATTTCAATAAACTCCTATGTTCTTATCAGTCTGGCATCCCTCCAACGAGACTTGAATGCCTACAGGTGTTCTCGGATTGGGATGTTATATGTACATTTAAAAATTGAGATATATTTTTACGCGAGCTTGATCGATGCAAATAGCCCAAGGTTGGTCTCCAAATATCTGATACCTACGCATTAACGTAGGATTGATTTTTAATTTTGAGTGTTTACGCATTTGCGGTTTCTTCTTGGCGAAATGGTGATGGTTTATTTTGTTAAAGTGGTCCTTAGGAATGAAAACCAGATAAACTTGTAGAAATATGTATTGTCCGTACAAGAAAAACATTGACAGAATAAAATAGACAGACATGCTTTTTACGATAAAGCTGACTCTATGGTCAAACCGAAACTAGACAAAGCAGGTTTCTTAACATCTTCTCTCTTTGTTTAATTTAGCCAGTGTCTTCTCTTCCGCTACACATTCCTATACACTTGCATAGCATCGTCAGTCTGGGCCTGAACAATGGCTTGGTCATCATGTCTGCCAACTGCATCTCAGATGAAACTTTCTTTACTAGAAGCACACCGTCCGTTACAGCTTCTCTTATGAAGAACTGTCGGATCCTAATGTGTTTCGTTCTGCTATGAAACTCATAAGGTGGGTTGCTCGCCAACTTGATAGCCGACTCATTATCTACATACAGCTCAGGAATATCCTTCGTCTGTTCAATATCCTGAAGCAGTGTCTTTAGCCAGATTATTTCACGAGCAGTCTCACTCGCAGCAACAACTTCTGCTTCGGTGCTTGAAATGGCCACGGAAGCCTGCCTGTTGCTCTTCCACGAAACAATCCCCCCTGCGTACATGCAAACCATTCCTGATGTAGACCTCCCTGTTTCTAAGTCTCCACCATGGTCTGAATCGCTATAGCATACTAGTTTTTTATTAGTATTCTTCTTATAAGATAACCCTCAATCTGTAGTGCCTTTAAGATATCTAAGGATTCGTTTCACCTTTACTACATCTTCATTGGACGGGTTATCTAACTTTCTAGAACAAACTCCAACAGCATAAGCGATATCGGGTCTTGTTCCGACCATTAGGTAAGCCAGAGCACCAACCACTTGTCTATACGGAAACTTACTCTCACTATCTTCTCTTTTTGTTTCCGTCTTTGTATCATCTTTAATCATTGGTGTTCCGTCCGTCTTACAATCCTCCATTCCGAATCTCTCTAGGATCTTTTTTGTATAAGCAGCCTGATTCACTTCAACTGAGCCATCTTCTCTTCTTGATATCTCTAGACCAAGATAGTAATTTAAAGGCTTCGATTTGATTCTGAATCTCTCTTTTAACTCACTCAGGAACTTTTCCGATTCATCAACATGAGTGGATGCTAGGAGTCCATCATCGACGTAGAGTGCTAATATAAGCTTCTTCTCTCCTCTCCTCCTTACGAAGAGGCATGGATCTGCTGCACTCTGTTTGAATCCAACCTTCACTAGAAAGTCTTGCATGCAGTTGTTCCAGCATCTAGGTGCTTGTTTTAGCCCATAGAGGCTCCTTGTCAACTTGCAGACTAGGTTCGTATGATTGTTATACCCTTCTGGTGGTCTCATGAAAATCTCTTCATCTAGACTTCCATAAAGGAAAGCTGTGGATACATCAAACTGCATAAGATGCATATCTTCTCTTGCAGCAATGCTTAAAATAGTCCGAATCGTGCTCATCCTTGCTACAGGACTAAAGATTTCGAAATAATCCACTCCTTTCTTTTGTGAGTATCCTTTTATCACCAGTCGTGCCTTATAACGTTCTACGTTTCCATCTGGATTCATCTTTACTTTGTAGATCCATTTACATGGTATGGCTTTTCTTCCTTTCGGTAAAGGTACCATTACCCAAGTCTCGTTTTCTCTCAACGACTTCATTTCTTCATTCATAGCTATTATCCACTTTTCTCTATCTTTTGACTCCATAGCTTCTCTGAATGTTTGAAGTTCTTTAATTTCATTCAATTCTGCAACTGTTGTCATAACAAAATTCTCAAATTTTACAGGTGCCCTCAATGTTGAACGGTCTCTAAGTCTCATACCTTGTTCTATCTCTGGTTCTGCATCTGACTCTATCCTCTCATTTGATTCTATCTCTTGCTCTACATATAGCTCTGGTAAGACCACTTCATTTTCAACCTCATTTTCGTCATGATCATAATTACAAGTCTGGAAGCTTTCATCTTGACTGTGTTCTGCATCATCACTTTCATTATTTACAGGATCTGGATTTACTAATTTTGCTATCGGTTCTGGAATAACTATTTTACTGGCAAAATTTGGACCTTTCTGGGCATTTGGGATTTGAATACTATCCTTCGTCTCTACCTTGGACTTAGGTTTTTCTTCAAAGATAACGTCTCTGGAGCGAACTATTTTGTTCTTCTCTCCAACCCAAATTCTATAACCCTCGTCACAATCATAGCCAACCAGGACTCCTTTAATAGCTTTCTTGCCCAGCTTTTTCCTAGTCACTTTGGGAACATGTGCATAGCATGTACTACCTATCACTCTCAAATGCTTGATCCTGGGCTTTTTGTTGTACCAGATCTCGTACGGTGACTTATCTAGTGTAGTAGGACCAGTTCTGTTCAGTATATAAACTGCTGTCGCCACTAACTCAGCCCACAGACTCTCAGGTAAGTTATTTGCATGCATTAGCGTTCTCATAGCTTCTACAACGGTTCGGTTATCTCTTTCGACGCAACCGTTTTGATTTGGTGTGTGTGGCATAGTCAATCTCTGTCTTATGCCATACATATCTAGTACTTTTCTGACATTTTCATTAACAAATTCTCCTCCATTGTCACTTAATAGCTCTCTTACTGTATGCCCTGCGTTCCTTACTTCAGCCAACATTAGTTCAAGCTTCTTGTGAACTTCTAATTTCTCTCTCAGAAAATATACATGACGAAATTTGCTGAAATCGTCTTTGAAAAGTAAGAAATACTTAAATTTGGATAAAGAGTTCGTGAATGGCCCACATACATCAACATGTATTAACTCTCCTGGTTCAGTAGCTCTTTCTCTCGTTCCAAATTTCAACTTATGTGCTTTGCCAAATACACAACCCTCACATAGTTCTCTGTCTAGCTTTACCTTGACACCAAGCTCTCTCTCGATCACCTTCTTCACATGTGCTTTGCTTTGATGAGCAAACCTTTCATGGTATAGTTGCAGCTTGTCCTCTAATGAAATGTTGTTCATCTCAATGGAAATTTCAGGTCTGATATTTCTGACTTTTAGCTTGAAAAGACCTCCTTCTTTCTCTCTTTCGCCAATGAGTAACATTTTTCCATTCTGGGAAAGTTTGCATACCGTCGTTGTTGACACGAAAAGGCTGTTTGTTAGCTTGTCTTGAGCTGACAGTACTGAAAATAGGTTCTTCTGTATTGTAGGCACATACCAAACATCATTAAGCGTTATATGCTGCTTGAGACCTTGTACTTCAGCCTCTACGTATACAGTTCCTTTTCCGACTGCCTCAATCGTATCTCCATTGGCTGTAGTCACTGTGTGTGCAGTACTAAACCTCTCAAATGTCTGAAATAGATCCCCTCTGTTAGATACATGGCTTGTTGCACCATTATCAGCATACCAATGGTCTCTATCAGCAGAATCATTTGGATTCACTGCCATAATATTCATATTCACACTCGTAGTAGGTCCTTTTAGCTTTGATGTTGATGGCTTTTGTTTAGATGGTCGTCCGTCGGAAATCCACTTTGAGCACCCTTTGACTCGATGTCCGATTACGCCACAGTAATGACACTTATCTGTGCTCGCATCCACCTTACTCTTTTCGGAATACTTATTCGCTTTACTCTTCTTATTTGTCGCTTCTCTATGTCCTCTTATCGCAGAGACTCAATAATAATAATGTAATCTTCAGGGTCGTATATAATTTTTATTAATAAACATAAGACCTAAAACAAAAATATAAAAATTAGAAAAACCACACTACACTATAAATTTTAAATTACTTCCGAAACAATAATACTTACCCTGGAAGGGTCTATAGTTTTATTAGATATATTATTTTAAAACAGCTTTGTATATTTTATGATTTAGACGATAAGTGATTTACATAATCTGAGTCAAGAATGAATATGAATCGAATGTGTATGAATACAGTTTAAAATTTATGACAGGTGAAATAAGTATGTATGTGCCAGCGCACGCATAAATGGATCAAAGAGGATGAACGCGTCGCCGCGTTACACTCTCACTACTAGTGCACAACTGAGTAGTCAGATTTTCTACTGTTCTATCTTCCTTCGACATCATCATCCAGCTTGACTTAAATGAGAAGTACTCTTCAGGTAATATATCAAGTATCTTACAGATTAAGAACAGTTCTGGTAGTTCTTCCTTCAGGTGTTCCTTCTGGAGTTCCCTGGTAAGTTCAGACCAGATGTTCTTCAATTTGCTAACATGTACTGACACTTCACCACTGGATTGCATTGTGTAGCTAAAGAACTTCAAACACAGGTCGTAGGCTTTACTCTCTTGCATACCATCATACAGGCGGTGTAGTTCTAGCCATACTTCCCTCGATGTAGAATATCGCAAAACTTTCTCACAGTTGTCTTGTGACAAATTCGTAGTAATAAGCAGTAAGGCTGCGCTGTCTGCTGTCAAATATGTCTTTTGTTCATGCTTGTACCTTTGTACTTCTGCGGCTTCTGCGCCCTCTTCTAGTTTCTTAGGCGGTAGTAACTTGCCTTCAACTACATCTAGGATCCCTAAGCCTCGCAGCGCGATCAATACTTTGAATTTCCATGTCGCCCAGTTCGACTCATGAAGCTCTCCCACTTGGATTTTCGCTGCCTCAACGATAGACTTTTCCATCGCGAACTCTCGACGTAAATTCTATCTGAACTTTATTTCCGGGATTCTTAAACACTCACGCTCTGCTACCATGTTAAAGTGAGGTCCTTAGGAATGAAAACCAGATAAACTTGTAGAAATATGTATTGTCCGTACAAGAAAAACATTGACAGAATAAAATAGACAGACATGCTTTTCACGATAAAGCTGACTCTATGGTCAAACCGAAACTAGACAAAGCAGGTTTCTTAACATATTTTAGAAAGAGAGTTTGACTATTGTTGTGTGCAAATATTTTGTGTGTGCAGGGTTTTAAAGATGGAACCTATTTATAAAAGGTTTGCAATCCATCAGTGATGCTGTGATTACTTAGGCAGGTTTTAAAACAGTAGTCAGTTTTCAGTAATAGCCTCTCCATGCCATGATAGGGACCAATGCTGTAGGTATAGGTTATGTTCTTCTCAACAGCGGTCGTAAGAAAATACTAGTAGTTTGTAGCTTTGAGAATTATGATTATTTCCTGTTGTGCCGTGGTGGCGTGTTCTTATCCTCGAGC
This sequence comes from Ephestia elutella, assembly GCA_018467065.1. Lineage (NCBI taxonomy): Eukaryota > Metazoa > Arthropoda > Insecta > Lepidoptera > Pyralidae > Ephestia > Ephestia elutella. Next base: position 23,809 of record JAEMBS010000522.1, read on the forward strand.
TGTGGCATGAATTATCAAGATCTAAGTATTAGGTAGGACAGATAGATTAATAACTTGTGCGAGTGTGAAGAACAATAGTCTTAATTTGTTTAGGTGAATATATGAAGTGGGTATTGTAAATAGACCACTATTTTAGTGGTTGTTCCCCTTGGAATAAACACGGGTGGGCAGTAGCGTCGAACTGTTTCCGGGGCGTCATTGCCAGAACTGGAAGCGAGTAATTAGCTGATTTGTTGTACGACAAAAGGGTGTAACGATGCAGGTGTGAGGCTAATAATGGACGTTTAAACCCAAACTAGAGAAAATTCTACTATACTTCCTACTCCGGCACTAGGTACACACTACGATGGTATGCGTACCTTTCATACAAAATGTTCGACTGGGCGCACCCGCGCTTAATATTTTGAAATTTCCACAGGAACTGAATCTCCATACATCTGAAGGTATAGGTACAAAAATTGTTTTTCCATAGACAGATATAAATGGCTTCGGGTTGTCTATTTATTCTATTTTGCGGGCAACTTGTTGTTGCTGTATAATTTCTTACCGTAGCTCAAGGATAAGACATTATTTTTATCTATACTGCGTCAAACACACACCTACAACACGAGATCAGACGTTCAATGACTTTAAAGTCGAAGAAATTTTTAAAAGAATGCGCGGGATGTATTGACGGATTCACACCAACTGAAAGTATAGATAGTCCATTTGCTTCATCAACGCTTTGGGCATTCCACTTCTTGGCGCTACTGTACCACCACTATTCTTTTGTTTTACCCTTTTTTTACTACTAAGTAATAAGAGTGCTAGTCAAAAATAAATAGTTACCTAGTCAAGTAAGAGAATTACTCAACATCAACTAAAAAAGAATTAGCACCTTTGTAAATACAAAGTTTTTCTAAATTTTTAAATAAATAAATCATTAGGTATTTGACGCAATTTTATTACGTGCCTATTTTCAGTAGAAGGCAATGACGGTAGCTAATTGAACAAACTATAGCATTAATAAAGACACTCTACATGTTACTCACTTTAGAACAACATTTTCATCAAGTCCAAATTTAAAAGTTGTATAAAACTTTCAGTTAACGGATGTAATTATTAAATCTGGGATGGGTTTTGGCGTGTAGCCGAATAGCTGAATTGGAAATAACAAAACGCTGGTTAAAAGAGAAACCTGTGATTTCTTTAC
>JAEMBS010000523.1:0-25000 GCA_018467065.1 Ephestia elutella
TGATGTCCAACACGACGCATTGCGATAGTGATCCTTCATCGCAAGAAATCGGCGGTCAATTGAAATCACGAGGCACTGGTACAAACCGCCGGTACCGCCCGGCGGCACCAGGACGTTTTTCCCCCTAGGCCAGGGTAGGCGAACCAATGGCACGCGTGCCATTGATGGCACGCGACACAATATTTTGGGCACGTCGCAGAATTAGGTATTTTAAGACGATCGAACGCAAAACGCAATGCTCCTACGCTGCGGAGTGTTCGGTGCGCGGGGTGGGGGCAGCGCGGCGGCAGGCAGGAAGCGCTGCACGGCGCTAGTTTGTTTTGTTTTTATAATGGAAATTGAAGAATTTGAAATGCAGCTGATTGAGCTAGTTCAATATGGATTCAAAAATTTATTGAAACAAGGAAAGAGTTGGAATTGATTGAAACTGAAAGATCGACAAGTAATTTAAATAAAAATGCTAATAATAAAATTCTGGAAACATGGAATACGTTACCAGACACATTTAACTGTTTGAAGAAGCTGGCTCATGCTATTTTAACCATGTTTTCATCTACATATGCCTGCGAGTCATTATTTTCAGAGATGAATAACATTAAAAACTCGGTTAGAAACCGTTTGACAGATGAATCTAGTTCAGCATGCATTTTGCTAAAAGTAACATCTTACAACCCTAACATAAATTATTTGTCATCTAACCTGCAGCAACAGAAGTCACACTAATTTTACTGAAATTTAATATAAACATACCAAAATGTACCTCTTTTGCTTACTTTATTTAATAAAGAGTTTTGATAGTATTTATAATTATTATTTTCCCAATAATCAGAAAGTCAAAATTATTTGATGGCACGCGAATGACCCCATTAAACTTTTTTTTTTAGAATAAATGGCACGTTGATGCATAAAGGTTCGCCTACCCTGCCCTAGGCCCTTCAGGCAAATTGAGCAATATACCGCTCTGCCATTTTGTGAGTAACGCCCAAAGCCGAGGTTCGTTTCCACCTGGGGGCCCTTTGTGCTGATACTACATATTTCGGATGTATGGCCCTCGAGGCTGTCGCCATATTTCCTCCGGTGAAGCAGTAAATGTCGACGTAGCGACCAACTGCAAGTAGGATTCGATAAAAAAAAATGGTACAAACCCAAGACCACTCTCGTACCCAGACGGGGTAACTTATCCACTATACTACCACCACCGCTTCAATAAGGTTTTAGGCTTTATTTCGGTCTCATGATGTCGCGTCACGAGTACTACCTGAGAAAATGCGTTAGGTCGCGTGTTTACACCAAAATCCCAATCTTACAGATGTAACTTGTATTTACTGAGCCCCGAGTAACTTTGCCTTTGTCATGTGACTGATAATATTCTATGAAAGTAAATATGTTTCGCTCAAATATAAACAAAACTGAATAATGTAAGTGAGCGCAGTTCGTGCAAGTAAGTCATTAGAAAAGGTGCACTAACTCTGACTCTATTCTAAAATGTTACTCTCTATTTATTTGTCGTCAATTTTCCTTTTGATTGTCGGAATATTAGTTTTGAAGAAGCGCAAGATTGATACGAAGGTGAACTTAATTTAAATTTTTCTGTGTACCTAATTGTTTACGGTTACCGAACTCTAAAAATGAAAAAAGGTCACGTAAAAGAAACCTACAAAGTACAAATTTTCTTTTGTAGTTTGCATACTTAAGTTACTGGTTAAATAAATTTGAAAGGACAAATGAAAAACACAATTTTCATCAAATATTTCTTAAATCTAGTACTACACTGTTTTCAAAATTGTTGTATTAAGATAAAGTGCTTAAAACTTAAGGAAATTTATTATTATTCAATATGTTTAGGAAACCGGCTTGCATCATTTTTAATTTAAATACAAAGGTACCTAAATATGTGTTGAAAAGTGGTCATAAAGATTTTATTATTGTCACGAGTGTTACGGATAATAAAAACCCCTCTTAAATTCAGAGAGATATTTTTTTAAACGTCTTTCATCCCACTGTTATGCAAAAAATGCATAGTATCATATATCTAGGTCTATTGATCGAAATGGGACAGCTTTGACACAAAACACAAACAATGCAAATAAATTCTTTCATTCACGGGAAGTTACTCTTATTTTCTCGTCGGAAATTCCTCAGTGCCTCAAGACGAAAGTCTTCAAACAATGTGTGTTACCAATGGCTAATGGTTCAGAAAGGTGGTGGTCTCATAAGACGGCACAAATTCGCTCAAAGACCTTTCCATACGAGAAGTCTATATGCTTGATATTTCTCTGCGTGATCGCATCAGAAATAAGGAAATCGTAATCCAGTGGATCAGCTCTTTGGAGTGGAAATGGGCGAAAAACATATCGTGCTGAAAGATTCTGAAGTACGACAGACAGACCACGTACCTACCCATATGAGCATTCACTAACTATGCGTGCTCAGACAATATCTTCAAAGTTGCAGGAAGATACTAAACGCAGGCCGCATTAAACTGGTCTATAAGAAAGTGTATAGGAGAGGCCTATATTCACCAATGGGCTTCTTGTGACTGAGATAATTATGATGAGAGCTTGTCATATTTTAACCAGACCATTATTATTTACAGCGTATGTCAAGTGTGTGTACTTCTTCTTCTTCTTTTGTTTTGCTCAAGTCATTAACGGCAGGATATGCCTTCGCTAAAGCACGCCAAGCTTCACGGTCCTTTGCAATCCTTGTCCATAATGATCGCCTTCAATTTTGGCGTGTTCTTCACTCCAACTATCTTTTTTGACGACCTCCCTGGCCCATCGGTCTTCACGCCGGACTGCCACACCAGAGGTCCCGGGTTCGATCCCAGCCGGGTCAAGATGGAAAATGATCTTTTTCAGATTGGCCTGGGTCTTGGATCCATATATTGTTATAAAATATAGTATCGTTGAGTTAGTATCCCATAGCACAAGTCTCGAATTTACTTTGAGGGATTCAATCTGTGTAATTTGTCCGTATATAATTTTATTTATTTATTTTTTCAGAACACAATGGGGGGCTGGTTCAGCTACGTGTGGTGGGGCGGTGACCCAGACGCCAGTGACCCCCTGTCGGGGCTCACCAAGAGGGAGATCCACGCGGTCCAGAAGTCCTGGGCGCCAGTGTACGCCAACCCTGTAGCTAATGGAACTGAATTGTTAAAAAGGTAATCTTCGTCTTTTTTGGATTTTATACAGCTTTAGAAAAAATCGGTCAAATGTGTTTTTTTTCCTACTACCGGTTTCTTTTTGTGTAAGATAATAAGAAAATATCGTTGTTCTTCTTCTTCTTCTTGGCGTGTCGATACTATTCCAACGATCTATTCAGATTTATCGTTGTTTAATATATACCGAATTCGAAAAAGTGTTTTCCAAAATAGACTAACAAAAATCGTAAAAATCGATATTCACAATCTATTACGAAAAGCGCATACATTTTTCTCTCAATCGAATAAATTGTACTCGATTATCGATGCCAATGGCACACTCGAGTTAGCGCAACACATTTATGTAATGGAGTTCGAGCTATGGCTATGAATAACAAAACGGGCAAATCAATATGTTTGTCCCATTGCCTCATTTGTCAGGTCAAATTACGATTTGAGTGAATTTCACACCTGTTCCTATTGTCTTATGGTTTAAAATTAGGTTCACTTGATTGATTATGTGCGATTATGTATATATAAACGTAATATTATCTAAGATAAGTATTCCATAGAACGGTATATAGCAGTACCCTTTGAATCACGTAAATATTTGTATCTTGATAATTCGATCATCCCAAGCGTAGGAAAATACGAAAATCTTTTTTACGCTGTCATGAAACTTTGAATTGACTTTTAAATCACGCACTCATCTTATTTGGAAAATGTATAAATTTTAGTAGCCAGCATTATTGTGAGTGAATGATCGTAAGACGGTCGCAAGAGTCGAATAGAGACTGACATGACACCGCATCAAATATATGACTGTAGTATATCGATAAATTTATGGCAATACTTTCTCATATTTATTACGTCCTACGTCCAATGTAGAGCACTTCCATCAAAATAGATTATGTGGTTTCATTCGCGGTTTCATTTTTGGAGCAATATACTGTACATAATGGTAACATAATAGTAAGATTCCAAAACAGCTTTGAAAGTTAATATGCCGATAAATTACACATACCGCAATTAATAAATAGTCACCGCTCCGTGCCTTACCAATCATTCAAAATGACCTTTCCTGAGAGCAAATATAAAAAAGCATACAAAATATAAGAAAAAAAATTCTTTCATAAGTATTCTCACTTATTCTTATAAGTAGTCTATTAATTCTAAATTTCAATGTATGGGGGAAAAACGGCAATATTATTAATTATGCTTCATCCATCGCTGCTATATAATTCTACTAATAGTATAGCGTGAAATAATCTATTTCTCCTTACATCTCTCTTCTCTTTAGTCGTATTTCCTCATGACTGAGGGTCGTGGTCATTATATGGAATGAAACACACACAACGACTCTCTTGGCAATTTTAATGGAGTGGTTTGCCATTGCCTTCTCCATTTCACACACTAGCTGATAATCATCAACCTTAGTGCAGGTTTCCTTACGATGTTTTCCTTCACCGGAAGCAAGTGGTGGTCGATGAAAACTAACACGAGTCAGATTGGTATACAAACTCATGTAGCCCGGGCAGGATTCGAACCTGGGATTTTGTATCCACAGGCAGACGCCCTACCACTCAGCCACCACCGCTTCTCTCCTTACATACATCCATCAATCTCCATAGGCAATTATGGTAGTCAGCAGTTACACCAAAAAGCAAGTTTATGACCGACTCTACCACACTGAAACGTGTAAACCAAACGTCTCTACCTAATTTACCTCATTGGTCTCTACATTTTGCTCATTTAGAAAAATGAGTAAGTACTTATCAGAAAAAGTTCAGTCCCTTAAATATTTTTTTATTTCCATCTTATTTTTGAACTTAAGGCCAGGTCCAACCCCACATTCGAAATAATTGTAATTTTTCATGAAGAATAGAAAAATAATACAGGATATAGATTATGATCTCTATTAAGGTTTCAATCGTGTACTTTTTAATAAAAATACATATTCATAAAGGCACCGAAAATTTAGAAAATATTTCAGCTTTCAAGTCATGAAACTTTAAATTTTTAACGATAACATATAAATAATAATATAATTAGTATTTATATATGCTATATTAGTCTTAATCGAGCACTTTCGTTTTAAAACTAATATTTTTAGGATATTTGAGAAATAGTTGCTAAATCAGTACAAAATCTGTTCGATCCTGCCAACGAAAGTAGAACATTGTGTTGTGCAAAAAACTATCTTATTGCAACGCACACACGGCGCGGTTAAGCGCATATGAATTTTGTTTTTTGCATCTCAGGTTGGACCTGGTCTTAAGGATTTCTTTCGTCGATTATCGCAGATGATACTTAATTCGTTAAACTTTCTTATAGTAAAATATCAATTCTTTCATCATTTTTCATTTTCAAATAAAAGCATTTCAAATAAACGCATTTTCATCAAAAATTTCTTAAATGCCTACTTCGACATTTACAAAATCAATTTTGTTGTTATCATCATGAAACTTAGACGTTACGAACATTTAAGAATTACTTAATTACGAACACTTCTACCTTGCTCACATTGTTTAGGTAGCTAACATTCAGCAGCTTTATAGTCAGTCCTTTATTCCAATATGGAGCAATCAAAGCAAATTGAATTTACATTCATACTGCTGGGCTCAATTGACCGCTGAGCCATGACTATCATATTCACGACTGTAGAATGTGGCGTCGCCTCGTGTCAAGAATCTGAATCTAAATCAAACTATTATTCATTCCATTCCACTTATATTTGCACACAATGGACCAAAGCTAAAGTTAAGAGGCTATTTTGTAATTTTTTTTTTTTATCAAAAAGTGAGAATGGCTATACTAGCTTTTGGCGTCGGCTTCACCCGTGTGATTTTTTCAAAGTTCCTTTCTTAGTGAAAGAACCTCTATCCAAAATTTCAGGTTTGTACATTCAGCGGCTTAGTCTCTGTGTTGCTATGTACCAAGAAGTCAGTCAGCGCCCCGTTCATATACCACATACATATACCTATGTAGTATATGCTATTACAATGCTTTGAAAAACCGTAAGGCAATAAAGCTGATATTTTTTCTTCATCTCCTTTTTGCGAGTAACAAGTGGTACTAACTAAATTCTTTGTTCAAATTCCTTCTTCTTGCGTCGTATTCCTCATTACTGAGGGTCGTGACTCCCCCGTGGCATCACCTTCTCTCTGACTACTTCCCTCCACAGGTTTCGATCTTTCCCTTCGTGGAGAGTCTTGTAAAGTTTGGTGTCTAAGAATGATCAGATTTGGTCCGACCATCTCGGAGGGTTGCGGCCTCTTGGTCGTTTGCCGTCCACCTTGCCAGTAACCATCAGCTGTCCAAGGTTTTGACCGTCGTCCGTGCGTTGAGGGCGAAAAACTCCAATATTCTGAGGATTATTGTTCAAATTCAACTATGTACAAAAAAAGGAAATAGGTAATTCCTAAATCCAATCTAAATCGGTTTCGGGTTCCTTATATACCTGCGATAAGATTACACGCACGGAATCCGCAAATGAAAATCGTCAGGTATCTACAAGTACAGAATAAGTACCTAATAGAATTAAAGTACAGAAGGTTCTCTCTCAAATCGTCTTTATCTTTGTCTTTTTTTCTTAAGGAAAAAATTATAATTTAACTACTTTTTTGGCTCTACGGTCTAACTTCTTTTTGCGTGGCATGGTCTATAACTGTACGTTTCGAGTTACCAGTGCAGCTACGCGTTAGTTTGTCTTGAACGCCAGCCACCTAATGAAACTAAAAGTATCACTAGTTCCATGGGACAACTGTGCACTGGAACTTGAGAGAATAGTACATATTAAACTGTTTTAGCTGTTAACGAGTCGGAAATATATGGAAAATACCCCTCGAGGGGTACGGCAGCTGTCGTGCCTAAACTTCGGCGCCTCCTTGCTCCAAGTAACGAGGACTCCGAAAGCCAGGTGGCCTGATTCCGAACCCGCCATGGGACACAAAGTTCTCCTTCCTCTTTGTTCGCAAATCCTTTGTTTTCCCTTTTCCCGACGCCAACTTTACAAAAGAATTGTTTATCCAACTCGTTTAGACGCGGATAATTCGACATTTTTGTCCGGATATTTTTAATAAAACTTTTGCAATGTTGCGCGCATTTTTATGAGATTTATCGGTGTGTCATGAAAGTTTGTTTAACAACAAAGCGATCTCTGAAGAATAAATGGGATATGTATATTTTTACGTGAAATGGCGGTAAATAACCATAGGAAAAGTAGATATATTTCATTAAAATTCACGGATAAACGTTGCGATTAAATGGTAATGCATGATCCTGAAATCAAAAGTATATTAAAAACTAAACTATAGTTAATTACATAGCAACAAAAATAACCTAAATGCCATTTATGTCGTCGCGGGCGCCGCCGCACGGTGGGGCAAGGTACCCTCATAAGTGGCAGAAAATGCGAAATGTGAAACGCGTTTTTCCAACTACCCACTATAGCCTTTTAATAAACCAGGAACCTATGCATCATTTGACACTATCAACTCGACTGTTAACTTCCACAGACTCCCGTTATAATTATATTTTGTTAGTAGTTGTGACATTGCGTCTGATTGTTAACTTAATTGCGTGTGTTTCTATTGTAATTTCTGATAAATATATGACCACACTAGTCTGACGTGAGCAGAGTGTAATGCGAGGCAATCGCAATAGAAGCTTCTTCGATTATAGAAGCAAGAAAGACATGTGGTGGCGTGGTGATGATGGGTGACCGACCGGGAAGGTACTCACATTAAAACAGCAGCACTATGTATTATCCTCATTGTATTTATCTTATGAATACATAGAAAAATAACGTTTAACACTTATCTCATTTTAAATTAAAATTAATTATTAAAATATGTCTAGACACGATGGAACGCCATGGCAAAGAGAAAGAGGCCAGAGAGTAGGGAGTGTTACCATAGACAAATAAAAAAAATAATTAAAGCGTACTACACACAATTATTCAACACTTCCCCTTACGCTTTAAATAACAACATGCCATACATTTTACAAAAAAAAAATACATGCTCCAAATCAAACAATGCAAATACACACTCTAAAGGATCATGCTATACTATACATAATTGTTTTATAAAACCTGAATGTTTCTTAGAACTTAGCGGTTTGGTAAGTACATCTGCTACCATGTTTTCTGTCTGCAAATATTTTACAGAAATAACATTTTCTTTGATTAAGTCCTTAACATAGTGGTATCGGAGATCTATGTGTTTTGTTCTTTTATGACAATTCTCTTTGCTTTCTAATAGTTTTAAGGCACTTTGATTATCATTGTAAACAAGACAATCTAATTTCAAACACAAGATCTCAGAAATAAAGCTTTGAATGAATTTAATATCTTTACATACATCTGCTATGGCTAGATATTCTGCCTCTGTGCTTGACAAAGCTACACAACGCTGTTTGCGTGACTCCCAATTTATGACATTATTCCCTAGCTTTACAATATAACCAGTATAGGACTTACGGTCCGTTATATCATTAGCCCAATCTGCGTCTGTATAAGCTACCAAACTCAATTTATTACTTCTTAAATATAATAAGCCGTAATCAATTGTTCCCGCTAAATAGCGCAGAATACGCTTAGCTGCCTGCCAATGACTCTTATTATGACAATTATTAAATTGACTTAACTGGCTACATGCATAGGCTATATCCGGCCTTGTACAAACAGCTAAATACATAAGTGAGCCAAGCAACTGTCTGAATCTATCATTACCTTCATGAACATTTATCTCATCACCTTTTGACAATTTACAATTCAACGGCATAGGTGTAGATACAGTTTTACAGTTATTCATACCAAACCGCACTAATAATTTTTTAATATAATCAGTTTGGTCAAGTTTTAAAATACCTTTTGACTTATCTCTTGTTACATTTATGCCCAGGCAGCTTTTCAATGGACCAAGGTTCTTTACATCAAATTCTTTTTCTAACAATTTTACCAAATCTTTTTGTATGACACTATTCACACTACTAAAAATATAAAAATCGTCTACATACAATGCAATAATGGTTATATCAGTATCTTGTTTCTTAACATACACACATGGTTCACATTTGCTTTGTATAAAACTGTTACTTATTAATAAATCATGAACCTTGCTATTCCACATCTTACTAGCTTGTTTTAATCCATATATGCTTTTTGTAACAAACAAACCTTGGAGTTATCACCATTATCAAACCCTACAGGTTGCTCCATAAATAAAGTTTCATCTAAACTGCCATTCAGAAAAGCTGTTTGAACATCAATATGATTTATACAAAAATCTAATTCATTAGCTAAGGAAAATAAAATCCTTAGCGTTGAGTGTCTGACTACAGGGGAGAAAGTTTCACTATAATCAACCCCATATTTCTGTGTAAATCCCCTGGCAACTAAACGCGCTTTGTATTTACAAAAGTTCCCTGAAGCATCATATTTACGCTTAAAAACCCACTTATTCTTAACAACATTATGATTTTTTGGTCTATCAACAATCTTCCAAACTCTGTTGGAGATAAGTGAGTCATACTCACACTGCATTGCAGAACGCCATTCCTTGGCATCTGAACAAGAGATAGCTTCCTCATAGCTGGATGGTTCTTCATCGTCATATACTAACAAAGACATGTCATAATCACCATACCTCACCGGTGGAACAGAACGAGTACTGCGTACAGGGCGAGTGCGAGACTCCACCCGCGCACTCTCAGACTCACGTTCTTCCCCTCGAATGGACGCGTCAGGCGATGACGAAGTCAGAGACTCGTGGCTCGCCGACGACGAGTCTGCACAGCGAGACTCATTCTCACTGCCTGTGCAGTATCGCTCCTCATCCAGGGTATCTGAAACAGAACCATCATTAATATCATTCTCATTATTATTTAGTTCATTAGAATTATTTCCACTAGATTCATAAATATTTAATTCATTAATTTGACTAGACTCATTAATATTATTATTTTCTAATATGTCATTATTAAAAATTAAATCATTGCTCTTGCCATCTAAAAATATTCCACTATAAATATTATTTCCATCATGACTAGAATTTCCATTAAATAAGTGTTCCAAAAATGCAACATTCCTCGACAACAAAACTTTACTAGGATTCATTGGATCAGACAACCTATAACCTTTAGTAGTTTCGCTATAACCTACAAAAACATATGGTTTACTCTTAGCATCAAGCTTACCACGCTTATGCTCAGGTTCCAAAGAATAAGCAACACAGCCAAAAACTTTCAAGTGGCTCAGATCCACCTTAGATCCTGTCCACAACTGCTCAGGAATTTGTCCAGCCAAAGCCGCAGTAGGGGACCTATTTTTCAAATAAATTGCAGTATTGACCGCCTCTCCCCAATAACGTTTGCTGAGACCAGACTCCTGCAGCATACAACGCACCTTTTCCATCAGCGTCCTATTAAGGCGCTCAGAAACACCATTTTGCTGTGCCGTATAAGGAACCGTTGTCTGATGTACTATTCCCTCCTTTCTTAAAAATCCAGAAAACTTAGAGTTAACATACTCACCACCGTTGTCGGAACGTAAGCATTTAATCTTCTTGCCTGTTTGTCTCTCAACCAAAGCTTTAAAAGTAATAAATTTGGAAAATACCTCAGATTTGTGTTTCATCAAATATCCAAATGACTTCCTTGTGTGATCGTCAGTAAACGTTACCAAATACTTTGCACCACCCCAGCTGCTCTCACGCATTGGCCCGCAGACATCAGAGTGTATAAGCTCTAATGGTTCGTCGGCTCGCTTGCCTGCTACTTTAGGGAAGGGCTGCTGTGCCAGCTTCCCCTCAAGGCAGGGTATACAGCCATCCAAAAGATTAAGCTTGCTGTCCTGAAAAATAACACCAGAAACTTTACCCTTCAGAGTACACATATTTTTCAAACCTAGATGTCCCAATCTGCGGTGCCAAAGCTCTGCAGAAGCAGCAACTGCAGCACTCTCTGTCTTTTGCCCTTCACTCAAAAGTTTGGAAGAATGCGTCTTACTGTGCAAAGGCTTTATAACTCTACAATCCAACTTAAAAATGCCATTATCACACCTTACTAAAGCTATACGGTTGCCAGAGACTTTACCCTCACTATAAATGCTGCACCCTTGTTTATCAAAAACAATATAATAACCATCTTCTACTAATTTACTTACTGAAAGTAAATTCGATGTAATTTGTGGAACAAACAAAACATTTTTAAGTTTTCTTACCTCAGATCCAATTTTTAAAAATAAATCCCCCATACCAGGAGATTGTAATTTATCGTTATTAGCTATAGTCACAGAAGTACCTTTTGAATTAAACTTAAATTCAGAGTAATTGACTAAACTATCCCTAGAATTAGTCATATGAGACGTGCAACCAGAATCTATAAACCACGCATCATTCTGATGAACCAGTAGCGCTGAGGCGAAGCTTGATGACTCTTCTTTCTTCTTTTCATTCTTCAATTTAAAGCACTTAGCCTTAACATGCCCAGGCTTGTTGCAGTAATGACATATAATGGACTTCTTTGTCTTGAAACTCTGCTTGGATATCAAAGCTGCATTTTTGATTTGAAGTGCCATCACTTCTCCGAAGCTCTTCTTGTAATAGGCGAGTCCGCACCGTCTCACTAGTGAGTTGACTAGTTAAACATACTGTTTCCAAATTAGAAACCAAGTACTCGAACTCCTGTGGCAAGCCACTCAATAACAACTCAGCCACTTCAGCATCATCAATCTTTCGGCCAATATCCGTTAACTGTTGAACCAAAGTCATCACTCCTTGTATGTAATCTGACATGCTCGAATAATGTGTATAATCAATGCGATGTAACTGCCTCAACAGGAGGACACGACGAAGTAGGCCCTTATTTTCAAAGATATCTGCCAAACTCTTCCAAGCTTCCTTGGCAGTCGCAGAATTCCGAATATATTGATATAAAGCTGGCTTTATGCTGAGAGCTATCCGAGCTAGGGCACGCTGATCTTTTATTGTATCAGTCTCCTTACCCTCAACTATGTTCCACAAACCATCCATGGTTAACAGCATACGACAGGCAAATTTCCAATTTAGGTAGTTTGAAATACCTTCCAATTTCTCTATAGATGATACCATGCTGCTCGTCGTCGGTATCGCTGGAGGTGCATCACCTGATTCCCTGCGAACTGAAGGCGACGCCATGTTGCCGGTCACCCCTTTTCTTCAAGTACACCACGCCACGTGAAATTTAGGTTAGGTTATTTCCTCTTCTATGGCCGCTGGGGCCAAAACCTGATAAATATATGACCACACTAGTCTGACGTGAGCAGAGTGTAATGCGAGGCAATCGCAATAGAAGCTTCTTCGATTATAGAAGCAAGAAAGACATGTGGTGGCGTGGTGATGATGGGTGACCGACCGGGAAGGTACTCACATTAAAACAGCAGCACTATGTATTATCCTCATTGTATTTATCTTATGAATACATAGAAAAATAACGTTTAACACTTATCTCATTTTAAATTAAAATTAATTATTAAAATATGTCTAGACACGATGGAACGCCATGGCAAAGAGAAAGAGGCCAGAGAGTAGGGAGTGTTACCATAGACAAATAAAAAAAAAATTAAAGCGTACTACACACAATTATTCAACAATTTCTTGGGGTTATTTTAGAAAAAAAATGTGATATAGCTATGGAACCTTCAAGCTCAGGTATGTGACGATATTTTAGCAACATTCAATTTAGTTTTAGGGTACAGTAAATGTATCAAACCAATTAATATATTTGTTATAATAAAATTTTCACGAAATTCTAAAATAGCTAAGGTTTTAGTTGTGTTATCCAGTGAATCCCGGCTCAATTTTTTTTAGACCCATGCAATATCATCATCTTGAAACTACAAAAAAACTTTACTCCTTTTTGCTCCTTTTGGAATAATTGCGATTTTTGTAACTTTACTATTTTATTTCCATTATACAAAATCACTTATTTTGTTTTAGGAACGAGGTCAAATACATTATTTATTTTAAGAAATGATCTCGTTACTATAATGCGATTCTTGGAAGAAAAAAATAATTGAAAAACAATTTGATTTTTTGGTTTTTAAGCTGTAAAAACGTAAAATTTGTGTCAAAAAAACATAACTAATTTGAATCAATAGTTTGCTTTTAAATTTGAATATAGGTCAACATGGTTGATACCAGGGCATGTTACCGGTTGGTACCGGTACTAAATTCTCATATAAACTACCAAAAAGTATCGGTACTTTCCTGGAGTTTATATGGAGAAATTGGTACATGTAACAAGCTCTGGTTGAAAACGTGAAAAATAGATAATAAATTAAAAAAAAAATAACTAAGAATACCTTGACACATCTTTTTCGTTTCCTATCTTCAAGTTCCTGTTCCCGTAGTACAACATGCCACCAACATTGCGCAAATACTTGATTCATGGACCAGAATTATATCCTCTGTACTTTTTAGGCAAAAGCCTATAGGACAATTAATGGAAGAGTCTCAAAAGGCATAGAGCATAATTCAAGTAAATGTAGCCGAGACAAGATTAGCTGCCCTATTTGCAGCAAATAAATGAATTTAATTTAATTGTGAGAAATCCAACAGACATTTTTATATTTTTATATTTGTTCTTCAGGTCCCTTTATTTCAAATAAACGAAAATTTTGGAAACAAGTCCCCAGAATCTTCCTAAAGAAATTAAAATTAAAAAAAAATCCATCTCGTAAAAATTATGACTTAAGAAAGAAACACAAATTGATGATGAGGATGATAATGATGAAGATCATGATGATGATGATGGGTTGTCATATGTTTAAAATGAGTTCCTATATTATTTCAATAAATTGTACATGATTATTAACGTTATTTTTTTTAATAAATATTTATTTAATATAAAAATCTATATACAAATACGTGTATATGTCTACAAAAGGATTCTTTATCGTCTAGAAACTATCTTATTTGTATTTAATAACCACAGAAGCAATTTAGCTAGAAAACTTATTTAATGCCAACTTTAGGAGTACCTTGCCCCAGTGTGCGACGTATGGAATGTTGATTAACACTCAATGAAACATGGCCTAAGTTTGTAAACCATAGAGCTATTAAAATGTTTCATTTATAGCTCCAAGAATAAACCACATAGAACCATAAATCAATCGATACGTAGAGCCAATACGTGATGGAAGTACATAATATTTGATTTTAAAATTATAGCTGGCGTCGAAATTCTAATCATAAACCAGCTACAGCTTTGCCAAAGTAATTTGCACACAAAGTAATCAACCTATAGGAATAGATACAGACCATAGACCGTAGCTATTGAGAATATTAAATATATACTGCGTTTATTTACACATTAAATATTGATTTAACAAACGAGGCTAACACTTGTACACTTGGCGTCTACACGTTTTTACTTCGTCATATAGAGTAAATAATGACATGTTTTAATTCAGAACGCATATTAGATCAACATAATCATATCGATATTATTATTATTATTATTTATGGCAATTTTTAAATGATGTTAACGACATTATTTAATTATCCTAATCCTATTATAATTATAACTAATATTATAAATGCGAAAGTGAGTTTGTTTGTTACCTCTTCACGCTTTATCTACTGAACCAATCTTCCTGAAATTTCGCATACACATAGCTAGAAGTACGGAAAAGGACATAGGGTACCTTTCATCCCGGGAAAAAGCACTGTTCCCGTGGGAAATTCGCGAAACCTCGGGCGAAAGCTAGTTCTCAATAAATACATATAAAAATGAGCGTTTCAAACTTGAAACTAATTAATTCAACACACTTCCGCTGTGCTTCCGATGAAGGAAAAATGAGAAAACCTGCACTCACTCGGACTGAATGTTCATGAGTGTGTGAAGATAATAGATAAATAGATTAAGACGTTTAATTGCATCAACTGAGACACATTCAAACATAACATAAATTACATGTAAAAAGTTTTACCTAAATGTAATAGTAACTAATAGGAGCAAACACTTATTTGCAGATCAGTCATCACCATGATACGATTGCTATGACCACAGTCCTATAAAGAGTAAGATATATCAGGGTTGCGACTTGAAATAATTTGAATAAAAAAAAAATCTTACACCAGTGTTAGTTAAAGTCTGTATTCTGAGGTTAAAGCTATACATGTATTCATAGGTACTTCATTTAATCTTACTTAGTACTAAAATATAAAGATCTTTGGATAAAAATGTACATAATCGTACGTAGCATGTACCTACCTAGGTATATACGCAGATAGGTAAGTCTAAGGTATTAAACTAATCCAGTACCTACCTAATAGATTTCTAACTGATTGATTAATTTTACACTCTGATTAGAAACTATTGCATTACGTGTGTTATATGGTTTCCGAGATCAGAAACAGATTTTACGTATTCACGACGAGTACACTATAAATGTCACTATAGGTGTCACATTAGTTTGAGATCGTAAATGCAAAGACGCGCTTGATCTCAATTTTTATTGTCTTTTTACAACCACTCACTGTAACTAGGGGTCACTTGAAATTGAAACTGACGATGGGCCTAAATGTTTTAGTTTCAATTCTATAAAAATACGCGATTCCAGTGAAATATTTCAAACCACTTTTTTTAACATTATGTCAAAAGGCACTCCCCAAGTAACAAATTAACGTTGTATAATGATCGCGAAACGTTTTGATTCAACAGATAAGTCGTATAAGCGTAGTTGTCAACGTTTATTCAACGCGAAAAAGGCCCATGTTATACGACATTATAGTTATTTAATGGTTATATAGACGTCCGCCAAGGACTTATGATAAAGTCGTATACCCAAGTAACAAATTAACGTTGTATAATGATCGCGGAAACGTTTTCCGCGTACGTTTTGGCAGATAAGTCGTATAAGCGTAGTTGTCAACGTTTATTCAACGCAAAAAAGGCCCATGTTATACGACATTATAGTTATTTAATGGTTATATAGACGTCCGCCAAGGACTAATGATAAAGTCGTATCTTGACCTACGTTAATATTGTCATTTCATTAATAATAATAACTAAATGAAATAAAACAAATAAATATTTGTATCTCCTTTTTTACATTTTTAAGTATCAAATACAAGCTACGCCCCGGGGCTTCGCTCCCGTGGGAATTTCGGGATAAAAACTACCCTATGTGCTACTCCCGATATTTTTCTACCCGTGAACCAAATTTCATCAAAATTCGTATTTGCGTACAAGTTCAAACTCACATCTAAACTTTCACATTTATATATGAGTTGAGATATATAATAGGAATCGCAATTATAAATAATTATAGGTCTACCAGAATCTGATTTTTTTGCCATCAGATTCTGGTAGACCTATAATTATTATATTATAAAACAATTAATAAAAACCCGTTTTTCATTTCCAGATTCTTTCGAGCGTATCCAAATAACAAGACGTATTTCAAGATGTTAACCAACGTTGCGGAGGAGCAGTTCTCAGAAAACATCCAGTTCAAGGCGCACGTGGTGAATCTCATGTCATCCCTCAACCTCGCTGTGAAGAATCTAGACCAGCCTGAAGTGGTCGCCGCCCTGATGGTGAAGATTGGAGATTCACATGCTAAAAGACATATCAAGGAACAAAACTTCCTCGTAAGTTCTGTAGTGTTTTTTTGCAGATTCAGTCGATAATATAACACAAACTACAGCCTACAAACTATTTACTTGGTAATATCATGATGGAAATTTAACATTCGCCCAGTTATTATTTAAAAAAAAAATATTGTGATCTATGACAGGTATGTCGGTCGCCAATCAGTCTTACAGTCACATAAAGAGGCGAGATTTTTTCAGCCTTTTGAAAAAGTATACTGACCCACACAGCCTCCGGGCCAATGTGTATGGTCCCAATAACTTGTCGATGTTTTTTTTTATGGACAAGATTGGAATTCAATGGGATTGAAGAGGATTAGGGTATTTATTTATACCGATTAGAAGTTCTTTCTTATCAAATGCTGGAGTGATTGATTTGCCAAATATCCTTTGTCAACAGGAACTCAAAGATGTAATAGTGAAAATGTACATCGAAGTTCTGAAGCTGGATGCTGCGACCCTAGCAGCTTGGGGGAAGACCGTAGACTTCTGGTACAAACACATATTCGTCGCTCTGAACTCCTCGAGATAACAGCTATACGCCTCTCAAACCACACGCAATCATATCTCTTAATTGTCGAATGTCACTATCGATGATTACCTTCTGACCTAATGAAAGATGACATCACTATCGATTCTCGATTTGTATTCAAAATCGATATATAGGTATATCCAATGGCAACACTAACGACGCGGGAAACCCTCGCCCAAAAATGTCCCTAAATTTTCTTCTTGCTACATTTTTAGCTTACCTACCTTAGTTATTTACAACTTTTATAAAATAATTATAGACGTTTAATTCAGATCTACTAACCTACTTTACATATCAGGACATTTCGGTGAATTGAGCCTTGAACGTTTGTTGGACATTGGTAGGTACAGTCAGCTGCCTATCTCAGGAGGGTCAGATTTCTCTGCAGCCGACTGTACGTGATTTATATTAAGCTGACCAAATTATTTTGCACATAATGATATTTATATTAAAAAATGTAGGTGATAATGATTGAACGTATCAAATAATTATTAGAGTTAATATTATAATCCTTTATACATTTTAAAGTAGGTAAATTATGTATTAGGTATCTTTTTATAAATCAAAGATGAGAGTAGACAGGCAGCATTATAATAGATATTGAATTTTATCTTTGTAACTAAGAGTAGTTAAGAAATATTACTTGATACATTGAATTAAACTGTTCTAAAGCTTTGTCGATATTAAATTTTACATGTATTGTATTGTATAGTTAATAGTGCCAGAATGCTTTCAATTCATAGTTAAAAATAGAACTGTCATTAAATTTAGTAAGCTACTACCTATAGCAGCCGAGAAAATCCTCCTAATAAGGGCAAGCCAGTATAGTTTTCTCTATACTAATATTTATAGATTTGTATTTTCCGCTAATCTTCAAAAGCGTGTCCATATAAAAAAAAACTCATACAATTGAAAAAAAAATCGACCAGGCAGGAAGTTACCTACTAATGTAACATTTTTTTAAAGCAAGGTAGCAATAATTTCAATATATAGATTGTTGAGCAGAGCAATTTGGGAAAATTATTGCCCTGCTAGCAAATACCGAGTTTTCATGGTAGAGGTACTTAAGGTAACGGAACCGATCATGAACAGTGCACCAATCATGTACATTTTATAAGTAAACACCGAAAATTACTAAATGGGAATTATTTTTCTCTAATCGCAACACTTTTTTTTAAAGCTGAACGAACAATCAATCATCTGTTAAATTTTGACAGCTGTCAGTCATCCATTACTTTTTTCACCGGAGTTTCAATTTTGAGACCGCATACAAAGAAGAAGAAATCAAGAAATGTTATAAGAATCTCGCGTCGGGTAAGTTTTTTATGACCGCAATTGTAAGTAGAATTGTAGAGCTTAGCAGTTTCTGCGATTATTTCTTATTTATGCGATATACAGAGCATCTAAACAGAAAATAACCTCTACCAAATAATATACTCTTGATTTTAAAATTTCAAGTGTTTATCACTGGATATTAATTTTGCTCTTTATCCAGTCATGGACAGTAGTGTCCATGACTGGCTGTCCATGTTTGGTACATGACTGTACATGACTGGCTGTCCAGTAAGTTTTTAAACAGGTACATTTATTGTTATTGATGTGATTAAAATCCACTCATTATTTCATTGTCGTAATGGGTGATGTGAATTGACCTTTTTTAGATATTTTATTTGTCAATTTTATTAAATAATTGATGGTTCATAATTGGGTGTACATGACGGGAGTCGGTTCATGACTGGATGTCCAAAATTGGAATTATGCTGTCCATACAAGGATATTTATACATTATCCACTTTTCGTACAATAATAATTGTTATATTGTAATTTGATGTTATTAAAGTACTCCAAACCATTATTTAAAGAAGTTTTAATGAAATAAACCCTTCCTCAAGTTCGGCACCATTACATATACAAAGTTATAAGAGTAAAACAAAAAAAAAATTCTTACATTGTCCATGATTGGTTCCATTACCTTAGTTACCACCAAGGTTACCGCAAGTCATTTTTATTTACCTACTAACATTAGGTACACCTACATACCAAAGATGATATTTTACTTAAAATAGATTCAAATTATTGATTTTTTATTAGCCAAATGACGATTTACTTTTGAATGTAAAAAATATAGGTATTTTACTTAGTTACAATATTTTTTATTGTTTTGTTTTACAGTTAGGTACTACAATCTTCCATTTTGTAGCTGCACATGTATATAGGGGAATATTAATTGTAAATAAAGATTTTTATATATATATTACAACATTAGTTTCTTTTAATTACTACCTATGGAGCAGCAAATTATTACAAAATAGCAAATTATTACAAAAACGACTGCCCACGCCACCTATCTACAGCTCAATTTTTTTTTGTTTTATTACCTTTTTATTATTTTCATAATAAGTACATTTTTTATTTTTATATTTTACATTGTTGGTTACAGCTGAAAACCAGCGTTGTGGCTTATGCTGCAACATAAAGCTGTAACCTTTTCGGCAGTGTTCTAATTGTAACCTTAATTTTATAGGTACTAAGATTAGTATAAGAATAATTGTATGTGTTTTTTTCTTTGTGCCGAATAAAGAATTTTCTTTCTTTCATTCTTTCAGCAGGAGCATTTCTCCAACAGTGGCGCCCTCATTGTTTATTTATATTATATGTGTTCGGTGCGCCATCTATATTGGGTATTGTGTATGATTAGTGGTCCGGTAGATGTCGCCACGAATCAAAAACTATTCTGTGCTGTGCAGAGATACAAGCCGCGGATAGAATCTTTGCTTTCGTGCAAAAATTCTATTTATCTTTGATTACAGGTATTATTAAAATTCATCAACATCGGCTTGACAGTAAAGATATGTAATCGCCAACATTGATTTCTATCAGTATATTTTATGAAATCTATTGTCTCCGACTATACCCCCACGCAGTGGGGGGCGTAGTGTATATAGATGGGTAACCAACCGGGGTTAAAACCCGAATTGGGTTAAAACCCAGTTATCACCCATGTCAACTTAAGGACTGAAATGGTGATATCTGGGTTTCAAACTGAGTAGTTACCCATCTCTAGTAGTGTGTGCCCACGGGAAATAGACCCGTGATAATAATGTACTTTGTCAATGAGACTCTTTCAACTACATCAAATCCAAAATGTCCAAGGTTAGTTTCATGGAGACAAATAAAACAAGCTATTTTAATGATTTTTTTATTTTTTTTTACAATTAATCAGATAACATACATATCAAACCAGCCGAAGTATGGCTAAACCCATTTATTATCTAAACTTATGAACAATACAAGAAATTGATAGCTCTCAAATTCACCTTACGTTAAATATATAGATATAATATGCAACCCACTCTACATATAATTCTACAACCTACTTATTCATAATCTAATTTTTGCATAAATTCAAAGTAAATATGCCCAAAAGAAATATTGTTGAACTATGAATATACATATAACTTTTTGGCAATTAATTGAGTATCATTTCTGTGCATAGCAAAATTAATTTTCTTTAACATGTAACTTAGATCTTATTCATAAAGAGGCCACAAATATAACATGCGTTTCTGTCGTCAGTTCGATTACATAGGGACTTTTTGTTAAATATTATTTATTGCCTATACTATAAACATTATTCTTATAGAGATGTAAGAAAAATATCCTTACGCAGTAACTGAATTAGTCTAGCAGTGCTGTGCAGTGAGTGTCGAGGGTCTCTCGGTCGAGACGGCACGGCCGGCACTTGGCCATCGCACACCGTGCGCGTGCGTCTCGCCCGCCTCACCGTTGTGCGTACACATTGCGCTAACGATACGATACAATACGATACAACACTTCACATAATGATCAAAACAACTATTTGTCATCTACATAAAATTTGCTCCAAATGTTTTATATTAAAATATGTCTACTTATTGTAACTTCTAATTAGTTACAGCCAACTTTACAAATAATTGATACATTAGACTCTCAAATAGATCTCTACTAACTATTTATTAATTAATGGTAAAAAATAAAGAATAAAATACTTCTAAACATTGCATTTCAATCACATAAGGTTTAGTTTAATTATACAATAATAACATCTTTTTAAAACCCGAACATAAGTATTACAAGAACATTGATATCGTTGAGTTCTGGAATGAAAAATAGCACACTTAAATTCACTAACTGTTACACTTACATAATAATTATTGTTCTCCTGTTTTGTTTGTAAAATACATTGCTTTTAGTATCAGAAAAATAACAGGAAAATATATGGACTATTTGATACACTGATAAAATTCACGATAAATACCTTAAATTAACTTAAACGAGAATTTAACGTGTACCAAATAACAGTGCAGTGCGCGTGATAAGTACGGGGAGACGATTAATAGTCTGATATAGGACACACTATGTGAGGTTAATGAATGAGGTAATATAGATAAAGAACTTGAACCGCTGCCGACGGCCATCGGCACCGCATCAGCTGCGAGTCAATCCGGCTCGAAGGACCAACACTGACTATTGGGAAAATTGACGCGTCGCAAAGGTTTGGATATTTGATATCGACTTTTGAAGTCTTGAAAATATGAATCCATGCATTTTTGAGCACGTAATTTTCCCTTCATACGTGACTAAGTATTACGTGTTTTGAAGTTACAAAATTGACTCTCCAAAAACGTAACAGGTCCTTAATTAAAATTGACCGGTTGGATTTCGCTAGTCTGCCGCGGGGCCTCACCAGCTACTCTATTATTTGGTACGTGACGGATCACAGGCGACTCAACAGCTACAAAGAATCGCCCACAGAACTTACGTAGAGGATGGTTACAGATTGATACACGTATTACTATTAAGGCAGCCGATCATACAAAACTATGACAAAGTTACGCATGCCTCGTATTAAGACCATTATACATACAATTTAGACATTGAAAATACTATGTTTTTTTCTTTCAAATAAATACCCAACAAAGATAATTTGAATAAGAACATAAGGAACACTACAGCAGCAATCAAATTGCAAACACATTTGTACTACATAAAAATAATACACAACCCTTTGCGCGAAAAGACTGAAAAGTTCAACTTTTAAAGTCACAGTGAACTTCGGGTCCCTGAATATAGTACCATAAGACTTCATTCCTCGTTCGTTAGCAAAAGACATACTATTGAGTATTTGTTAGCAGTGCCTTCCACAACGGCGAGAAACAAGTACGTGCGACCCTCAGCTCAGTTAATACTACTTTTTTTCTAGAATAAAATTTTCCCATCACAGTTGCACAGAAAAACTTTTATTAATTTTAGCCTATTGATATATTTATGAATAATTTAGTATCTGCCTATTACATAAGTGTTCCAATACAAATATCGAGGAGAATAATTATTAATTGGTGTAATGTGAGACGAGACAGCTTAAGTCTAATCTAACTTATCGATTAGCAATATCCTGATATTGTTACAATGAATACATACGTCAATGAAACACGCTTTATAACTACGTTGTACTTTAACTCAAAGGTGGTACCGAAAAATATTACTTTTCATTTTAACAACGCCAATTTTGTATTCCTCTATTTTATTTAGAGATGTCACTCACTACGACACTACAGACGTTCAATTTAGTTTCAATTATTATGATAACTTAAGATTTTTTATAGATAACTTAACTCATACGGGAATTACGGATATGAATACAACAAAATAATTCGAATCAGAAATGTAGTCGATATGCAACGTTCAAGATCAAATATTTAGGGAAAACAAGTTTCAGTTGACTTCGGTGGTATAGATAACAATTTCGTTTTATTATTAATGTCAGTCTCTGTACGCGAAGGTAGTTGTAACACGGTACAGTTACACTAACTCTTGCTTCCATTCATTGGGATGGGTAGCTACATCGTATGGTGGGGTTTATTCACTAATATAAGCTTGTTCATAACTCTGTACAACCTAAACCAACACAAGGCAACAGTTGTCCACAGTTACTCTGAAATTGTATTCCATCGATACACTACTAAAGTAAAAAAATACAAGCATTATGTCTCGTCACATACAGCATGTGCCGGTGGCAGTAGGAAATCTCTAATAAAATAAATATTTATCCGACTCACTGGACAATATTAAAAATATTTTCTTAATCACAGATATCAGTCTGTCAAAATTTAAATTAAGTATATTTCAGAATTGGATTAGTCGTTCCTCACTTACTAGGTTATTATTCAAGTACAATCAAGGTACAAAAGTGACTAATTTAAGACCGCAGAGTATTTTTGACGCCAATATACAAGGATATCTATATTGAGGTTTTAGTTTTCGAACGGAACATTTGGTCATTAATATAGTACTACGCGATTACGTATATCGAATCTAGCAAGGTGACGTCGAGTCGAGACCAGTTCACTTCTCTTACAGTACATGAACATTTGATTAAAAACAATTTCACACAGGTACAACAGAGATCTAATGAAAGAATAATACGAATATAAACTAGAGTCATTAGGATATGATTGTTAATTATGCTCGTCAACATAGCTCATTAAAGCAATGGCTGAATGCGAGAGAGACTAGAGAAGCAGTGTTATAGTTAGTGAGCAGTGGAGTCTACTGCATCAATTAACTGTCGGGTGGGGGGTTGGCCCTGATACACATACATATATACATAACTATATACCGATAGATCGGATCAAATGCGGTTACACTGAATTGTTTACTTGTCCAGAAGGTAGCCGAGGGCGGCCCTGAGAGCGCATATTGCAACCAAGTACAATGCTCCCAAAGTACCGCTCTGCCTGCTAACGTATAATGGCGACTTATTGATCTATAACTATACATATAGCAGTTAAAAATATTCTCAGCAATCACATTTAGTTAAATTACCATATATAGAGAAATTTAGCTTAGTTCAACATTTTTATCAATGGCCCTCTGTTTACACGTAAAGTCACTCAGTACAATTTTTTTTATTTTGTATTAATCAGTTGTTTGTGTTATCAAGAACACCCTTTGACTTACAGCTATATACCAATAATACAAAAATCCATTCACTATAATTAAGGTAAATTTTAGATATTTAAACACTAAAATGTAAAATATTAAACATCCTAAATAAACTCTGATATTCCAATTTTAGGCATTAGCTCAATTAATTAAAAATATATGTTTGAGTGACTATGATAAAAAGAGAAATAAATGCATTATAATAATACTAACCAACCATTCCCTTGTAACATTTGACAGGGTCCAAGCTGCTCGGGCGGTCTATCATAACCTCTACACTACATCAATAAGCCTTCGTTATTTTATATTTGGTATTCACTTAACGCACCACATAACAAGACTAGAGGAATGGTTGCCTCTTGTGCCGACGTCGCATCTCCGCCACGATCACGATCCTCATAAGGAAGACTAGTTTCTTTGTCGATATCACCTAACGCGCTATTGTATCCGTACGCCCTACGCCAACGACGTACAAAAATATATATAAATAAAGACAACAAGCAAAACTTTAACCTTATTAAATTAAAAGGCCATCCTGATGTATGTACACTATCACTACAGTATATAACTTCGTCATTAAGATTTATGCGACGGAAAAATATCAACAATGGAAAAGAGAATGTCTTTTAGCATGAATCGAGTCAATTAAACGACTTTTCGGCAAAAAAAAATTATAAGCCATACGTTTTGGTCCCTAAA